>PVKU01008001.1:36586-70253 GCA_004027475.1 Anoura caudifer
GCGTGCTGCTGGCTCTCGCTGCGCCACAGCTGCAGCTCGTTCTGCATGGTGTCCACGTCCTCCTGCAGGTAGTCCATGATCTTGCCCAGGGGAAGCGCGCTCTTGCACAGGGTCTGGATGGACACGCGCAGCTTCTCTATCTCCTTGGAGACGATGTCCTTCTCCTTCTTCCACGCTGACTCGAAGACAAGCGACTTCTCCTGCCGTCAAGGAGAGATGTGGAGAGAGGGAGACGTTCAGTCGTGACGCAGGAGGGCGGGGTGCGGGAACAGCGCTGCAGGGAGGGTCCCGCCCCACCCCAAAGGGCGCAGGGTGTCTTCCTGTAGTCCGGTCACAGAAGCTCAGGAAGGGGGCCTGACCCTGCATGCACCTCACCGCACCACCTCCCCCCTCAGACGCCGAGGAGCCCAGCTCGCCAGGCAACAGGAGGGACAGACCCTTGAGAGGGCAAGCGGGGGACCTGGGGCGGCGTGCTGGGAGGGAGGCTGCCCCCCTGCCCGCGGACAGGGAGGGCGTGGCCGGCAGCTCCACGCTGGAGTACGCAGACAAGGCTGCGGCCCACAGCAGCCCAACGGGTAGAGGACGAAGAGGGAGGCCCATTCCAGGGCCTGTGATGCAGCAGCGGTGACGATGTTGGCATGACCACAGGCCGACGGCGCAGGGCAGAGAGCCCAGAAACAGACCCTCACCGACAGGCCGCCTGGTTTCTGACAGCACAGAAACAACCCAGTTAAGGAAAGAGCCTCCCACCCACCGCCCCGGACCAGCCAGCCGGTCAGCTGGGGGGGGAAGGGGATGGGCCGCGCCCCGTCTCAGGTTCAACGGAAGCCAGCTCCCAGCGCACTGCGGGCTGACACGAAACTACAACTCCCTCAGGCAAAAGCCTGGGAGAAAGTCTCCGCGATCCAAGGCCAGGCACAGCGTTCGACCCGACAGAACAGCTCGGAAAAACTGACCAAGGGGCCTCTAGGAAAGTTAAAACCTCGACTGTGCAAGAGACCCCACTGAGCTGAGACGAAAGACAAGTCAGGATTCTCTCAGACCAGACGTCGAGCATACATGGACCCTCAAAACTCAGCAGCAGAAAAGCGAGGTATCCAATCAGAAAATGGGCAAAAGGCACGAACCGACATTCCACCGAAGGGGAGGCACCGGCAGCCGACAAGCCCAGGAAACGTCAGCACCGTCGCTGTCGGGAGAAGGCGAAGGGCAGCCACGCCTGTCAGAATGGCCCACGCACAGCGCGGTGCCCCCGCCCCGCGCTGGAAGGGGCACTCCGGCTCTGCGGCTCTCGCAGACAGCCTCACGCGTGTGCCAGGACGCCGGCACGGGCCTGCCCCAGAAGGGCACCGTGGGGCCGAAGGGCACGCCCCTCTCAGCCCTGGGACGCGACGTCGAGCAGTTTCTGAAGGACTTACACACCAGCGGACTCGAGGAGGCCTCCTGACGCAGCGTCTTATTCGCATGCAGGGAAAAGCACACCCAGTCCCGTGGCCTCCACCGTGTGACAGGTGCAGGTCATGAGCACGCAGGAGGACATGTGCACCGCCTTCCCAGGGACACCGCCTGCTCGTGAAGCTACTGTGGACAGGCACACGCTCGGGGGCCGCGGGAGGGCTCCCTGCTCAGACCAGGCTGCCCCTGACCTCTGCGACCCGCTGTCCACCTCACCTGGCACGAGGTAGCTTTCGTGCCTCAGTTTCCTCACCTAGAGAACAGGGAGAACACCTGTCTCAGTGGTTGCTGTGAGGATCACATAAAACAGCGCAGGCAAGTCCTTATCGCAAGAGCGCTCAGTAAGCGTCAGGGCTTGGTAGGTTGCCTGTGGGTAGGATAACCGATCGGCAGGCTCCTCTCGGAGAAGAAAGGCAGAGGAGGCGCCGCCGAGCAGCTGGCGAGGACCCTGCAAAGTCAGTGGCCTGGACAAACAGTGCTGCCCCGGACAAGGCCCGGGAGCTGCCTCGGCAGTCCGGGCGAGGTGAGCGTGGGGAGGCTGGCAGGCGGCCCAGGGTCACTGTGGCCGAGGCGAAGGTCAGCGCACAGCACGGGGAGGACAAGAGTCAGGCCGCCCTTTCACGCTGGCCTGAGAAAAGGACGTAATTTAACACCCGTCGCACCACACGGAGAACCGACCACAACCGACGGCGGCAAGGCGGCCGGCAGCGGGGACGGGCAGGGCGCATGTTCACGCTGAAGCGCTCGCCTCTGCACCCACAGGAACGAGCGAGTTCGGAGTGTGACGTTACTGGCCTAACGCTGGCTTGTTCAAACATCTTTACGAAGGGCCGTCCTCGACTCCTTCTCTTCCAGAGGAGCTTCAGAATGTTCTTCGCCAAGTTCCAGAGCCTGCACTGACCGGTTACGAGAAACACGCTGAATCTGTAGGTGAATTTCAGGGACAGGACGCAGCCGCACCGCTGAGTCTCCCGCCTAGGAACACCACGCCTTGGTTTCTTCCAGACCGCTTCTATTTCCTGGAAAACTCCTCGGCTCCTCAATCTAGTTACCAGAAGCGTCCTGTCACAGGCGGGCACGGACACGGACACGCGTGTCCCAGCTCCGCAGGGGAGCGCCGTCCTCACCGCTGCTGGCCTCTGCAGGGCGCCGGCTCCCCGGTCGCCTCCCGCGCTTCTGCGGACCGGTCTCGCTCGTGGGCCTGACTGACCTGACAGGCTGCTGTCACCTTCCCACACGGTGTGTTCCCCCCCCCCAGCTGAAACCTTGCTTCTCTTGGCACTAGATGCAAACTCCAGACGACCTCGGCAGGGTCGCACTGCCCGGCCCCGGCCCCGAGTCTGCTGGGGGTCCCTGCGCCGCCGGACCTGGCGGCCCGGTTCCGAGTGCCGCTCTTCCCCAGCTCACGAGCAGCCCCCTCTGACAGACGCCGTGCCGCACATGCCGTGCCGCTCTCCTGGAGAGACGACACCCTCACGGGCGGGTCTTTGGTTCCAGAACAATCTTACGGTTCCATGGGACAAGCGTGAGCCGTGTTCCACAGATGCTACAACCGGCTTCACTTTTTTTAACAATCGACTCTTCACCAGATGTGGTGGCAAAAATGGGGATGAAACTGACAATTAAAGGAAACAGACAAGACTACATTTGTCTAACAAGGAAGTTTTCAGTCCTAGAATATATTCCACTTCGCTATTAATTACATAACAAAATATGTGTTTTAGCAATTCCTAGGCCTGACTTTCGTTCTTCCAGAAGAGACAGAGTAAAATGAAGGAAATTTTTAAAACGTTGGAGATATCAGTGAAAAGAAAAACAAAGCCACAAAAGAGAAAACCTGTCAACAAAGTCAAAAGTTGGGGGTTTAAAAAAACTGATTTAAAACAAAATAAGAAAAAGCAAAAATAAGTAGTATAATTAACAAAAACAGAGCAAAACCTATAAACAGGGCTGATGTTTAAAAGAATGCCAGGACAGTAAACTGGGCCACTTTGAAAGGAACTGATCACTGAAACTGACTGGAGAACCAGAAAGCCTGAACACCCCCCCCAGTCCACATGGAAACAAGGGGGTCGGAAGGCCCCCGCGAGGAAGCGCGGCGCTCGGACGCCCCCCGGAGCCGCCGCTCGGCCAGGGCGCAGGGCCCACGCCCGCAGCTCGCCCTGGGGGGGAGGAGAGGACTCTCTCTGTTCACGCTTCTAAATGGGCGTCTCCTCACTGTCAGAAACCTTTCAAACATTCATCTTAGAGAGAGAAGGAGGAGAGGAGCGGGGAGAGACACCGGTGTGCCGCCCCGCCCACCGACGCCCGCACCGGCCAACTCCTGTGCCAGCCCGGAGGGCCTCGAGCCCGCCACGCGGGCGCGCTGGGAGGGCGCTCAGGTCAGCCGAGCCCCCGGCCAGGGCCTCCCATCCATCCTTAACCTGGGGCCCAGACCAGACCAGGGTCGCAGGAGGAGGACAGCCACGGCCCGTCTCACCCACGAATGTAAGTGGAAAAGTACTAATTAGCACCCACACTCTAACAGCGGATGGACAAGAAGACAACGGGCCACCGCAGTGCGGGCTTGTCCCGGGAAGGCAAGAGCCGTTCGCGCCAGGAAAGCTACACGTGTCACGTCGCTCGCAGCAGAGAAAGCATGACCAAGGCCCACGCCCGCTCACAGCCAGGCCCCGCCCGGGGGCAGCAGCCCCTCTGCCTACGTGTTCCGCCACGAGGGCGGAACGGGGTCGGTCCCAGGAGCAGCCCCGACAAAAAGCGGGAGGGCGGCGGTGGCGGCGCTGTCAGGCGATCCGAGGCGTGCTCAGGGGCCGGGCACGGCCTGCGGCAGACCCCGCGGCCAGCTCACCGGTCCCCGGTCCCGGTCCGGCCTTGGATGAGTCCCTTCACCTGCTCACACCCCACCTGCATCTGACTCTTGGCCAGTCAGGGTCCAGCCACTGTCACGGCACAGAAACAGAAGAACCGACAGACACATTTTGAAAACAATCAGTTTACTGATGAGGCTGGTTGTAAGTTCCTACCCACGGACGACAAGCAGTGAGAACACAAATTTAAAACACTCAGCGTCTGCAAGAGCAGAACGAGCTCCAGGGTGCCTGGACACGGTGTCACCGAGGACGTGCTCAGCCTCTATGGAGCAGAGCATGCCGTCTGCCGAGACGCGTCCCAGAAGGCCAGTCGTGAATGCACCCACCCAACCCCACGCCGGCCTTCCACCGGCCCCGCCGTGAGCTGGCCGCAGTGCTTGGTGCCAGCGAGAGGACCGGTCATAGCCCCGCCACCAGGCGTGGTGAACGGGCAGGTGGAGCCCCGGGGCCTGGAGACCGCCCGCAGCCTGTGGTCTGGCCAACAACCTCGGCTTTTATACAGCCCGTGCGCCGAGATTTTACATCTTTAAGCAGTTAAAACAGTGTGTAAGCAAATTCACATCTCTGGCACCTGCAAATCAAGTCTGACTGGAACCGAGAACACTCACTCATCAGGGCGCTGTGCACAGGGCACCCCGGACCCGGAGGACAGGGGGCCAGAGAGCCGACACCCAGCTGGAAATCCTGACCACCTGACCCTTCCTGGAGGAAGCCTGCTGACCCCTGGTGGAGCAAATCCTGAGAGAACCCCCCACGGTGGACAGACAAGTGTGGAAAGGGGAAAACACCACCATCGCACATGGCACGGGACGATGGTCTCTGGGTGTGCAAGGGCTTTAACGAGAGGGAGGGCCGCCCTGTCTGCTGGGCTTGGGTGGCTGGCCATCGCTCCCTTGTGCGGCCCTGGTGGCCGCTCTCCAGACAACCGGCACTCTCCCGGGAGCCTGGCCCCTCGGGCCGGCCGGACCAGCTTCGGCCTGAACTCTAGCTCTCACCCCGATTTCCACCCTGTGGCCAGCGTGACACGGGCCCTCACACGTCCACTAGTGTGTCACAGTCCATCTGTCTAAACCTGGGGCCTGCAGCCCTGAGTAGCTGAAGTGGCCCCTACAGACCCGCGCTGTCCGCACGCCGGCCAAACTGAGAATGTCTTCTGTGCAGAGCACATGCTCGGACGGTGCCGCCGGCACCGGGGCCAAAGCGCCTGTCGGCCAGGAGCGGCCAAAACCGAAAAACACGGTGAGTGTGACATGCGAGTTGTAAGTTGAAGTCTTGAGTAAAAACTAAATCTTCATTCTCACGCTTCATTTCACTGAGTGAACGTACCAAGCAGAAGATGACCGCTCAACTTGGAGACGTTTCTATAGCTAATCGCATAGTTGTGATCCAATTTCCTTAAGTCATACGGTTTTGGTTTTTGTTTTTTTTTTTTTTTTTCAGGTAAAAGCACTCTGCTATTTTTGCCCTCTGGCTGGTGGGGCTCAGTGGGCTGAGCACTGGCCTGTGAACCAAAGGGTCTCTGGTTCGATTCCCAGTCAGGGCACATGCCTGAGTTGCAGGCCAGGTCCCCAGTAGGGGGCGCATGAAAGGCAACCACACACTGTTGTTTCTCTCCCTCTCTTTCTCCCTCCCTTCCCCTCTAAAATAAATAAACACAATATTTTTAAAAAGCACTCTGGTGTTCCATCCATGTCACAGTTTTTGTCTGCACTCATGAGGCCTGTCTGCTCACAGCCACCTTCGCCAAGTTCACACGTGTGCCGTGACTGCACATGGGTAGCCCCTTACGCGTGTGCCGTGACTGCACGTTTTGCACGCCAGTTTTGCGGTCCCTGACAGATCCACAGCACAGACGTGTTGATGGTTTTAAGTGGAACTGTGGACAACCTGCCGGTGACAATTTCACACCCAAAACTCAACCTGGCTCGCGTGTCCTGGGAGACACCGCATTACTTGGGAACATCAAACTATCACCTTATTTCCTAAAATAATAGCACAACAACAACAACTTTTTAGCATTAACATCAGCCAGCGGTCCCCAGGTAGCTTTCCCGGCGTCACCAGTGAGAAGTATCCCGGCATTTGCCCCTTTCACCGCCACGGGAGGACTGCAAACACCCGAACTAGAACCACCTGGATCGGGCGCAGAAGTCAGCAAAGCAAGAGCTGTGAACCGCACTTTCCAACAGGGTGAAAGTATTTGTGTTGAAACTGCACCATCTAGCTATCGAAGTAAGAAACAATTTAAAGATCTATTTAAATCAACCGAGTAAAAGGGAGTAAGACCAAAACTCCTGACTTTCGAAAGAATTTAGCTACTGTTTGCTATATGCTAATTATTATAATTAAAATGTAACATGTTTGTGATGAGATCATTTTATCCATCAAGAGGCATTTTAACAGACAGCAGTTCCAGGCCCCAACCTTCGCTCCCTGAAAACAGCTGCCCCCCGCCCCGCGTTGCCGCCAGGGCCCTCCCCACGGAGACAGGCGGCGAGACGGGCGTGTGCGGGTCCACCCGTGTGCACACCGCCACGCTCTCCCCTGAAGGGAGGCAGGGCCACCAGCACCAAGATGGTGAGGAGCGAAACCCCAGACACCGAAAGAAACAGGAGAAAGGCACCCACAGAGGGAAACGCTCTCAGTCCGCCCGAACAGCACCAACTCGCACAAAAGGGGCCGGTGTCTGAGATTCGCATCCGATCCGGGCAGACAGTCCAGGACGAAGGGCAGGAAGACGCGCAGGAAGGGGGCGGCTGAGAGCCAGGAGGCAGAAGCCTTCCCGCAGCCCCTCACGGCGAGCGAGCCGCCTTGGGGACCGCCGGCCGTCACCCTGAAGCTCCTTCATTTACAACGTTTGAAAAGCAAGTGTTTCTGAAGCATAAGAAACGCTGATAAAAGTGCTTTTCCGGTTGTTTTTTAAAAACTTCATAAATCTGAAGGGAAAGATGTTGGCATGAACTAATATCTTAGTATTAACAAAGTTTAATGTTTCCTCTTGAAAAGAGAACAAATGGGTCAGGATGATAAAACCGGCTCGGAGCAGCCTGAGCCACATATTTGCTCTGTGACGCATCATGCAGCCCACAGCGTGGTAAGAAGTGGCCTTTCTTCCGAGGCAACTTCAAAGGCGGGCGGGAGGGAGGCCCAGCCCACGGACGTGCACTTCCTCGGCGGTAAAACCAAGGCCCCCTCCGAACGGGAAAGCACGGGGACCATGGGCGCACGTGGCTGAGGCGCAGAGCGGAGCAAGCGTCTGCTCCGTGAACTTCCGAGGGAGGTGGAAAGAGGATAAGCCACCAACGTTAACGCTCATCTGTCTGAATCGATGGTGAGACGCAGGTACGAAGGACCTTTCCTTCGGGTGCGTGACAGCCGCCTCCCAGGGGTGGGGACAGGGCGCAGGAAGCAGCGAGGCCCCACCCACCCGCTGGGGTGCACACGAACCCAGCCGCGCGCGCGGCGAGGCCACGAGGAAAGGCACGCTCCAAACAGTCGGAATCACGCAGACCGCGCCGTTTGAAGCCCTACTACGGACTGTCGATAAAGAGGCTGTGCAAACCCCTTTTATTTGAAAGCTAAAGAGCAGAAACCTAAGTAGCCCACACACTTAAAATAACAAAGGTCTTTAAAGCATTAAAACTCAGGAAATTTTAATGTTTAACGTTCATTTATTATTCAAGAAATTTAAAATTTAAGAACAAAGCATGCTTAAAATCTAAAGTCTTAAATATGTTAACTTTTAAAATGACAGACTAAAAATAAATGAGCTAATCAGCTTTACGCGAAAAGCTAGAAAAAGTGAACACCGAAAGAAATTAAAAGGAAAAATGAGAATTAATGAAATAAAACAACATGAAAGTGATCTACAAAACCAAAAGTTGATTCCTTCCTAGAGGGTGTCCGTTTCAATAGGTAAAGAAAAGATGGCACTTCTGAAAGGAAAGGAAAATACAGCTACAATGTATTTTTAAAATAGAAAGTGGACTTCAACATCTTCGCACCACGGCTTCCTAAAATGCGAGTGAAATGAACCGGTTCCTAGAGAAACGCCGTATAGGAGGACTGCTGGCCGACCCGTGTCTGTGGGCTGAAGCCCCCCGCCGCCAAGGGCAGCCCACACACAGCAGACACGCAAGGTCCGAAACCCACAGCCTCCACCAGGGGGCAGCCTCCTCTACTCACCCACCTGCCTTGCCAACATCACCGTTTTCCGAGCTTGCCTTGCCAGGCGGTGGGAAAATCTGGCAAGTTCCAGCCTGTGTTCATGGAACTCAGGATGCCTGGAATGGAGATTCACCTCCCGGTTCCCTCGGTGACAAGGACCTGGAGGGAGTGTGCACAGCCCCCAGAGGACGGCCTGAAAGCGGAGGGGTGGGCCCTTCTCCTGCCCCCAGCCCCGCCTTCCTGCGGCCTGAGGGGCTGGAGAGCAGAGGGAGGGTGCAAGGCCACTCCAGGCGGCCACGCGTGAGCCGAAGCCCCTCCCGCTGCATGGGAGCCACAGCCGTTCCAGATCTTTCCTTCCCTCACGGGTAAACGTGATCCTTGCTGATTCGCGTATTAATTTCCAAAAAGACAGTCAGAAACAGGGAAGGGACACGCCCACTAGAGAAGTGGGCAGAAAGGGCGGCTTGGAGAGAAGCAGCCGGCGGCAGCATCAAGACGCCCAGCACCGAGAGGGAGGAGGAGGGGCTGCCGTGGGCAGAACGATCGGTCGGGAGCTGTCGGAAACGTACGGCAAAACCAGAGCAAATCACAAAGGCTGAGGGTGCGGAGGGACCAGGACCTTCCCATGCTGCTGGCTGGAAAGTACTGAGCTGGCCAAAAAGTCCGTGTAGTTTGGCTCCGTAAAATAAAAGACATATTTTTCATTTTCACCAATACCTCCATTCATCTGGATATTTTGAGTATGTTGGCTATCGCCCATGTGGTAGAATGTTGATTATTCTCCACCAATGTCTCGATCTGATCGCTGTCCACTTCAGCTGGTCTCCCCGACCGTGGAGCACGGTCCAGCAAGGACTCTGCAGCACGAAACTGCCCCAACCACTTCTGACACCTTCCATCGATCATGGCACCTTCTCCGCACCCTGCGCACATCTTTTCTCGTGTTTCAGTTGCGTTTTTACCTTTCTTGAACCAACAAACCACACTACACCAAAAATGTTTGTATTTTCTTCCATCGTCGGTATTAAAATGGCTGCACAGAAGCTCACCCGTTGTGATAAGGTTTTTAGATGCACGCTGACCCGGCAGCCGTCACAGTGCCATCCGACACAGCTGTTTCCTGGTGCCGTTAACGAGCCACTAGAGCCATCGTGCAGGGATACAGCACAAGGAACTCTTTGGCCGACCCAGCGAAACGGTGGAACCACTCAGGAGAACAGGCTGACATCTCCAGCCACGGCGCACACGCATCTGCCCTCCGGGCGGGCCAAGTGTCGGTCCGCACGGCCGCCGCAGCCGCCTCTGCGGCTGCAGAGTCCCAAGCACAAGCTGCCCAGCGGCGCCCCGGCCAGCGAGCGGATGAGCGCACTGCGGTCCGCCGGGACCACAACGGTGGCTCCGAAGAGCAAGGGCCGGGCTGGGCCGGGCCGCGGTGCTCCCCTCCGCACACGCAGGATACGCAGCAGCCCGCGCGCCAGCAAGCGCTCGCCGCGCAGACGCAGTTCCCAGGAACGCACACTAGAGGGCAGAGACGCGCAGCGGCCGAGCGGCTGCCGGGCTGGGGGTGGGCCCCCGAGAGAGGGGGCCAGAAGGGATTCTGCAGGGCAGCCACTTTGGAGGGCGATGGACCTGACCCTGCCTTGACCGTGACCGGCACATGTGGTGCTCCGACCTTCACCCACAGGAGGAGGAAACGGCGCAGCCGCGCGCAGAGCACTCAGCAGCCGCTGGTGAAGGGTCGCAGGCGACAGCCCCAGGCTGGGTTCCCCGTGGGGAGCACTGCGTCCTCAGAACACGGCCCGCACACGCCCGACCGCTGGCCCCGCTGCCTGCCGCACCGGAGACTGCCCAGCTCCGAGCAGGACACGCTCGCCACCTGGCCCTCGACAGAGAGCCCCGGGGACGGCTGCTCGAAGGCCATCGGCTCCCATGTGCCCGCAGGCACGGACGGCGCCCACAGAAGCGTGGATTCTGCAGCGAACGGCGGCAGGAACCTGAACGTGGGTCAGTAAAGGAATTCATAAACAAAGAGTCGTCGATTAACGTGAATAGGCTGGAGCTGCAGGTGTCAAGACCGGAGGGTCTCGGGGACAGCATGCTGCCTGAAGAAAGGGACCCCCACAGCCACAGGGCAGCACGGAGCCCCCCGGGACACCGCCAGGCCCGCCGCAGCCGGGCACGTGTGCCTGGGCGGGCTGCTGGGGACAGGGAGGCTGCGGCCTGGGCAAGCGGGGCTGCAACTTCTCCTGTACACTTTAATTTATTGTATTTAAAAAGAAACCGAGGATTTTTTAGACCAGTAGGCGAGGTGTCGATCTGGGGTTTACCAGCCCATGAGGAGCGCTGCGCTGGCCCGGCCCGGCCCCTCCCCCGGCGGCAGGCGCGCGCCGCCTGGAACCACTCAGGCGGCTCCCTCTTCCCAGCAGCAAGTGCACTTTCCCCTCTTTTATCTTCTGAAGTCAAAGGATCCGTCCTCTGAAACGCACTCTGCAGAGGAAACTTTGAAACACGGCCTAGTGTGCTCCGCATAAAAATCAGAGCCACAAAATTGAAACCAGCTGAGGCTTCAAAGGTGGCCCACAGACGCAGCCCGGGGGCACCGACTCCCGCTCGGGGCTGCAGACGCGCGGCCAGGGACAGCGGCAGCCCCTGCGCCTGTGGGGAGGACCCTGACCCAGGACACTCTCCCCTCGGCTACTTCAGGCCAGGCTCCAGGACAAAGCAGGACGGACGCAACGAACAGCCGCTGAGTGGACGCACGTGTGTAGGGAACACGGGGACTGCTGGCTGGTGATAGAACCACGCAGGAAACCACTTTCTGCTGAAAACCCACAGCAAACACTTGCTGTCAGGCCGCCTGGCCTGCCGGTGCCCCGCAGGGTCCCATGCCCAAGGGCAGCTCCGGCAGGAGGCCCGGGCCCCAGTAAAACCACGTCGCGCACCGGGGAGACAGACATGGGGAGGCCGGGAGCCGAGAGCCCCATGTTTAAGGGCCCAAGGAGAAAGCCCCGCCCCGCACTCCGCAACCAGCCGGGGCCAGGCCGCCGGCTCCACGTGCTGGGAAGGGGGCGCTGCAGGGTCAGCGCAGGGCAGGCCTCTGGCCTGGACTCCTGAGCCCCAGAGTGAGGCTGCTGCCCACCCAGGACAAGGCTGGCGCGGGGTCCAGGGAGGTAACGTGACTCCGCAGGTGTCTGTCCTCCCACTGAGGGGGGCGCCACCCGGAAACCATCACAGCGTCCGAGAGGCGCGTCCAGTTCAGGGCTTTAGCGTGAGCCTGTGAGGCGGAGCATGGAGGCGCCGGCGGCTGCAGGCAGAACCTCACCTTCTCCCCAGGCCTGGGGGGCGGCCGCAGCTTCTCGTAATCTTTCTTGGTCTCCAGAATCTTTGTGACCAGTCCTCCTGCGGAAAAGCAGCGGCTCTAGGGTCCAGCTGGGCTCCGCCCGCCCTGCGAAGCTGCTGCGTTCTACGCGGGGGAGGGCGGGGAAGCACACAGAGCCCCCACCCCGCCTCCTTCCACACTGGCAAGAGCGCCCAGCACCTGCACTTGATCAAGGACAGCCTACGGCAGGCTGACCAAACGGCTGGGGCCGGGAAGCTACTCTACCTTTCACAGGGCTCCAAGGAAACCAGCTCCTTGGGAGGTGAAAAAAACAAAAACAAAAACTTGAGCCCTGGCTGGCGTGGCTCAGCAGACTGAGCACATGCCTGTGAACCAAAGGGTCGCTGGTTCGATTCCCAGTCAGGGCACAGGCCTGGGTTGCCGGCCAGGTCCCCAGTAGGGGGTACATGAGAGGCAACCACACATTGATGTTTCTCTCCCTCTCTCTAAAAATAAGTAAAATCTTTAAAAAAAAAAAAAATCTAGAAATAAAATAGATTTTCCACTTCCAAAAGTTTAGAAGAAATGCAGATGAGCATTTAGAACAGTTACCAACATGATAACTGTGAACTGCTTCTAAGCAGCCTCTGAGGACCAGCGCTCCCCCACCCCGGGGGAGTCACCCTGGGGTGACACTGTAGGGAAAGGCAGACGCGTGGGGACGGAGCACGCGGTGGGCAGGCCTGCTGCTCCGGGGATGCCCTGCGACGCTGCACGACCCCAAGTAACCACACACAACCACACGCTAAGAACAGGCGCCCCCAGAGCAGAGCTCCCAGCTGGCCCCAGGGTGCGGGGCGCCCGCAGGTGCCCTAAGGATGGGGGCAGCACCCACAGTCTCCCAGGAGCCCCGCGCTCAGAGGGACCCGTGCCCGGGGAGCCCCGGCCCACCCAGCACACCCGCCTGCGCCGCAGCCCGCCTGCGCCGAGCCCGCCGCGCTCCCCGCCGCCCGGGACTCACCATGCTTCTCGTCCTCGTCCAGCTCCACGGCCTGCGCCTGCGCGGGGAAGGAAGGGAGAAAACAGGGACCCAGGTTCGCCGAGTCCTCCAAATCCTGCTTTCGAGGAGCGTGTGGGAGGAGAGACGAGATCAGAGAGGGCGGAAAACTAGCTGGGAAATCAGAGGGCAGCACCCACGTACGCCCGAACGCCCCAGTACAAGGGCAGCTACAAACCCCCCGGCCGGCGCACTGACCCCTTCGCGCTCCGGCACCTCGGGCAGCTGGGGCGCGGCCTCCACCACGAACTGGTCGTCCTCGTCATCGGAGTTCTGGGCGTCTACGATCACACTGGAGACGGCTTTACCGCTCCCGGCCCTGAACAGGAGGGAGGCAGGGTGGGTGAGAAATGTCACGTGGGGGCGTTTCCACCTGCCCCAGGGCGTCTGCATGGGAGGTGGGGGGGGGGGACCCTGAGTGGCGCCCTCTGCCAGCCCCTCCCATCGCAGGTATGCAGGTGCGCCCTGCCCCGTCCTCACCCTGACCTGCCCCTCCCCTGGCCGCCTCTCAGGGAGACCCTGCTGTCACTTGTCACCCCTCATTCGAGGGGCCCGCCCTCCCAAGGCGCAACCATCAGGGCGAGGTGGCAAGGGTGGCCCCACCCGCCCTCTGCTCCTCAGCGTCACGTGGGAACAGCAGCGTCCCCGGGGCCCTTCTGCTGACCCCCAGCCCTTGCCCTGAGCTGCGTCCCCGCCCAGCACCCATACTCCGCCCCTGCCGCCTACCAGGTCCTGCCTTCGCACTGGGCCACCAGCCCAGGCCCCGGCCCTCCATCCCAGAGCTCCCTCGGGCCCCCAACGAGCCCCCGCCGGGACTGCCCCCCCACCGTCACCCTGCGGGCCAGGCCAGCGTCCCCAGCATGGGCACTGCCTCCACCACACCGTGGCCTTGGCCGTGCCCCCGACCCAGCGCTGTGCCTCCCTCTCGGCCCCCGGCCTTCGTCTCCCCCCACCCACTCACCACTGCCATGAACGCCCTCCACGTCCCTGCCCCGCTGTCAGCCTGGCGACACGCGCACATGCTCACACATGCGTGCACACCCCCAGCCGCTCCCGTGCTTCAGCGCAGGGCTCAAGGTCAGGAGGGGTCCAGGCACCGGGCCACGAGCTCTCGCACACCCTCGGTCCATCGCTCTGCCCTCAGGCCCGCCTCTCCCAGGGCCAACCTCATCTCGCCCCGCATCCCTCACGCTCTGCACCCCGCTCTGTGGACCGCATCCCACCGTCCCAGCTCCCGGCCCTCCCCGCAGCCCGCCCTCCTCAGCAGACCTCTCCGGCCTCCCCACCTTCTCCAAAGGCCCCCCACTCCCGCTCTCTGGGAGGATGGTCGCTCTCTGTGGGCAGTGGCACCGCTGGCCCCAACCCCCAACTACATGCCGAGAACCCCCCGCTGCCTCCTCCCCAGTCACAATGCTCCATCTCCACACATGGCCCCAACGCCCCCACCATTCTGGGGGGGCCCCCAGGTGGGAACCCCCGTGCCAGCATGCCACCAGCCGCCTCCCCCCACCCCGCCTCCCGCTCCCCAGCTGGCTGCTGGCGCAGCAGGAGCAGGAAGCCCAGACAGAACACCCCCCCCCCGGAGTCTCCCCACTCGGCTGGCACTCGCCACGGCCCGACCAGGGACTCCGTCCCCACGCCCAGCCTGCTTCTCCCGCACCTCCACGTCCGCGTCCACCGGGCCACCCACCACCCAAAGGCTCGTTCCCGCCTCTGCAAGACAGGAGCCGGGGGGCCTCTCACCCCTCCCTTCCTTCCCTCCGCGTCCCTTTTGTCTCTGCAAACCAAGCCTGAGGCCCGAGTGAAGGCCCTGGAACCCGCCGACCGCCCGCATCCGCAGGCAGGTCGGCACACCCGGCCCCGCCCTGCGTCACCGTCTGAGACCTGCTCACCGCGCGGGGCCTTCGCTTTCTGTGCTCAGCCTGCAAATCTTTCCTATTTTCCCCTCATTGTTTTTGTGCTTAGAAAAACCCGTCTGGAGGTCAGAGAACGGCACCCCGCCTCTCCCCACGTATTCCCGAGGTTTCGGGGACGTGCACGGACACCGGAGCGCTCGCCATCTGAGACGCGAAGCTGCGTGCGGATCCAGGCAGGGTCTCACCCAGTTTGCGTTCTCTCGACAGCACCACCCGCGCCCCCCTCTCAGCAGGGGCCTGACTCCCCGCCACCCCGGGGTCCCACCCCCCTGCAGGAGCCCCTGCCGCTCGGGTCAGAGCCCACCTCACCTGTCGGCCGCCAACACCTCCGCGCTGTCCTGCCGCTTCACCCGGGGCGGCGCGGGCCTGGCACTCGCGGGCCGAGGGAGCCTTCTGCAGCAGGCAGCGGGGAACCCAAACAGGGCGTGAGCGCCCCGCACGAACACTGCCGCAGGGTGCGGCTGCAGCGCACGGAAACCGCGACGGTAGAGAGGAGCGTGTTGGGGCGGGTGGGAGGGGGACGGGGGCGAGCACAGACCTGGCGTCAGCGGGGAGGTCGGCGGGGACCTCGGAGTCCTCGGGCCCCTGGGGCTTGTCCTGACTGGCGGGTCCCACGTCGCCTTCTGAAGGGACGGCGCCCCGGCCAGCGGTTTGCAAAGGAAAGAACACGAACAGCAGGCGCACAGTGGGGAAGGCGGCAACCACCCGGCCACGGACACAAAGGGGTGTCCCTTGCCCGTCGCTCCGGGGCGACCGAGCGGACACTCGGGGCTGAGTCTGGGGACGACGAGGCGCTCGCCGTCTCAGGAAAGAACACTCGGAAGGCGGGGCGGCGGGGCCAGCCCCGTAACTTAAAGGAAAGACAGCAGAAGGGAAGGCGTGGCCACGGGCAGCACCCGCGTGCCCAGGGCTCCCCGGGCAGCACCGGCGAGGACAGCAGGAACGGAGGGGACACGCCGTCACCCTCAGCCGTCACCCTCACGCTGTGTGACAGAGCCCGTCCCAGGCCTCGTCACTGTGCGGGCACACGGGGGCGCCAGGGTGCGGGCAGGGAGCCCACGGTCCTGCTCCTCTGGGGTCACGTCAAACACGCTCCACTTTGGGCGCGAACCACGCTGTGTTTGTAAACTGAGCAAAGCTTCTTCACTTAGAAAAAGAGATTCGACGGAAGCAACAGGTCCAAGCCATCCAGGCAATTAAAGGCACCCCACTATTGAAAGTGAGAGGGTTTTAAACTTTAGAAAACAGTGAAAATCCACGGAATTTGACGACTGGAAATATACTTTATCCTCCGGGGGGAAAAGCCTGAAATGCATTCTCTTGACACAGAAAGCATGTAAATTAAATCTTAAAGTGCCATCGCCATGCTGTGTCTCGCTGACCCAGTCGGCAACACACACACACACGGTGCACACGCCGGCACACGCCCGCACACGCCCACATTTCCCACCACGCGGGCACGCACGGCCGCTCCTTACCTGCAGCGCTCGGAGAGTCGCCTGCGAAAGACAAAGAGCGCGTCAGCGATTCCCGCCTGCGCCTCGGCCTGCGGGACGGGCAGGACAGGCCGGCGCAGACCGCGGCCCGGGGAGCGACGCCGGGCGTCTGCCTGCCGGGGACTCGGCTCCCTCGCAGCCCTTCCCCGTCTCCTCCTCCGGCTGCGGTCTCCCTCGCAGGGGAGAAAAGGCGCGCAGACTGTGCCCCCCGACACGTCAGTGCGCAGGAGCAGGAAAGGGGGGCCTGCAGAAAGCGTCCGGAGACGGCGAAGCGGGACAGACGCCGACAGGGCCGGGAGGCCGAGGCTGATGCCGAGAGTGTGGGCGCTGTAGCTGCGCCTGCGCCCGGGAACCGCCGGCGGCGCTCCCTCACCCAACGTGTCGGCCAAGCGGGAAGCAGCTGATCCCCCCATGGGCCACCGGGCTCATGTCGCCAGGACCCCTTGTCAGGTGCCACTTTCCGGGGCGGCCACAGGCACCTGAGCGGAAGCACGGCAGGTGGTGGGCTCACCCACCAGTGGGTCATCCTTCTGCATGTGACCCCCTCCCGAAGCTCAAACACAGCTGTGGGAGAGCCGGGAGGGCACGCACCCCCGGGAGTCAGGCCAGGGTCCTGTGAGGACACTCTCCCGCCTGCGGGCCGTCCGCCCGTCCACAGGGGGACGTCGAACTCTGTGCTAACCGTGGACGCCCAGTGCAGAGCCACGGGAGCCCGACGGGGCCTCACCCAGCGACACAGCAGAGGGCAGGCCTGGCGCCCGTGGGGGGGGGCGGTGGTGAGGAGAGGCCCGGACAGCGCGGTTCCAGGCGGCGCCGGGGCGTGGGGACGTGCACATGGCGGTCTCGGTCCCGGGACAGGCCCTGCAGCAAGGTGGCAGCGCCCACGGAAGGGGCGGGAGAAACGGCGCCTGGGGCTGCGGTGGAGCCACGGCCCGGACCCCAGACCCCATCTGTCCCCAGAACCCACGCCGGCCATGCTGGGGGCAGACCGCGGGCTCTGGGCGAGCTCGGACAAGGTGTCGAGAGGTGGGGAGGTGGCATCACGCGAGCCACGCCCGGAGGGTGAGGGTGCACAGCGGCTCTCCCCCGTCAAGACGGGTCCCTGACCCCTCGCACCCCCACCCACACCGAGTCCTCACTCGCTGCCGCCCCGCGGGCGGGGTCCACCCCACCTGAGCACCCCTCTGGTCCGGCAGAGCTCGGGGCTGCGCCTGCCCTGACATCCGGGCCTCTAGAACCTGCCGGTCCTCCTCCGCCGTCGGTCCCCAGTCCGGGCCACTGTCTCCTGACTACTTAGCCAAGCCTCCCGAGTCAGCTGACACGAAGACCACGAAGCCGCTCCTGAAGCCATCGTGGCTCCCTGCTGCTCAGCTCCCCTGTGGCCACGGCGCTCCTGTCCCCAGCCGCCCACCCGCCCTCGTGCTCCCCCGCAGCCAGCCAGCCCAGAGGGCTGGCGCCCGCACCAGCACACTCACTGCCGCAGGGTCCGACCCCCTGGGCCTTCAACAGTGTTTTGTTCGAGAAGATGGGCGAAGGTCAGCCTCACCGGGCCACACCTCTGCCCCACCCACCCCGCCCCCCCAGGCCGGCCCAGCTGCCACCCTGCACAGCCCCGGCTCTGGGGCATGACACTCGAGGAGGCCCATGCCCCCAGCCTGTTAGGAGGTCCGGGGCTTAGAAGACACACACCAAATGTGCAATTTACCACAACTTTTACAAAAACACTGAGAAAACTACAGCAAAAGCAGACACGAGCCATGCACACCTGGTTAGAGCCACCGAGAGCGCTGCAGATGGAACACCGGGGCCACGGGCACGGGCTGAGCTGCCGGAAGTCCACTCCCAACACGGAGGCGGGTGGGGCAGCTCGGCCTGCGGGGCCCAGCAGCCACTGCCGCGTGTCACCCCTCCACCTCGGGACCCTGCCGCTGCACCGCCCCTGGAGAGAACCCCGCCACGTGGGGGGCCTGCTCAGGGCTGTTGTGCTGTGACTGGGACACCCCCCTCGATTGTATAGAGAGGAGACAGTGACCGGTGGCCACACCCAGGCCTGGTGCACAAGGATGAGGGGTGGGACTCCATGTGGGTCACAGACCGTGGGGACGGGGGCACCAGTGGGACACTAAGGAGGGAGGTGCCCACAGACAGCGTCACGTCGGGGGCTCAGTCAGTCCCTACCCCCGGAAGGAGCGAAAGGGCGGCCCTCACCTTCCTGCTTTGCTGCTGGTTCTGGCTCAGGGCCGTCCCGCCACAGGCCGGCTGAGCTGCTGTCTGACACGCGAGCTGAGCTGGCGGCAGCCTCCTTGGGTCCTGACAGGAAACAGTTCAGAAGGGGTGGCTCAGGCTGGCGGCCTTGTTAGCACGGAGCCCCCTGCTGGGCCCCCCCCCATTCCCAGCAGACACACCAGAGGCGGCCTTTGAGAACACGCTCCAAGACCAGTCCCCGGGTGCGGCTCTGGGGGCCGGAGGGGCGGGGTGCTGCCCCCCCCCCAGCCCCGCCGAAGCAGACGAGCCCCGCACACCCATTTCCAGAACCGCGTCCCACCGCCGCCGGGCCTGGAGGCCGAGAAGCCGAACAGGCAGTGACGTCAGGGAAGCAGGGAAGGAGCAGGCTTCTGGCCTGGCGCACAGGCCCAGGTGCCTTGCAAGCTCCCAGGCGCTTGGTCACTACCGGTGACCAACTGACGGGCCAGCGTCCCCAAAATTAGAAAAGAAAGCCAAGCGTGTGAGAAACACTCTTCCCACTGGAAACCAACGGGGCAGGAGGCGCCAGAGGGAAGGACTCCGGACGGCAGCGGGCTGGGGCGGGGGGCCCTGCAGGACCCCGCCGTCCGGGGAGGGTCTGGGAAGCGGAAATGAAGCCGGGAGACCGTCACTTTCCCAAAACACACCTGATGACGTCACAAAAGCACTCACAGAAGCAGTTCACACCGAGCCGCCTCCCATGAGGTAAAATAGGAAATAACTAAAACCATTAAACGCAAGCGTGAACGGCAGAACGCACATCTCCACCTCTCAAACACGGGGACACACCCCAACAGAAGTGAAACAAAATAAAGACCCGCAGCTTCCAGCCCACAAAAAGCGAACACTCGGGCAAGTCAGAAACCGAGCGTAACCAACGGAAACGAACGTCAGCAGCGCAGAACACACGCTTTTCAGAGACCCCGCGGCGTCCTCAGGGGACGGGGACAGAGACGTCCTGCGGATCAGGGCCGAGGCCCCCGGACAGGCAGCAAGGACCCCCTGGGGCCTCCCCGGGGGCAGAGCAGGGCAGAGGGCACATGGGTCCACGCGGCGGAACCCCGGTGCCAGCACTGACCCTCGTGGGGGCCGCCTCACGGGCAGAGACGTGTTCACTGAAGAACTGGGTGTCTCGGCGGGGAGGGGCACACCCCCCAAGTCTCCTTTCTACGCGAAAACTCCGAAGACCGCATTCTGGCCGCCCCTCAACCAGCACAGCTCGGGGAAAGGATGCTCCTTCAGACACTGCAAGCAGCTCCGCCCCCCACCCCCCCACCCCACGCTGGCTGCCTCTCCCACTGGGTCTGCCTGTGGGCGAGCTCCCACCAGGACGGTCCCCAGCGCCCCGGCGCCAGTGTGACCCCCAGGGACAACTGCTGCACAGAAGCCGGCAGGCTTCCATCTCGGGGCAGGAGGCTTCTCGTGCCCGTCCTGGGCCAGGACCAAACTCAGGCCAAAGGCAAGTCACCGAAACGTGGCTGACGCTCCAGTGACACATGTTTCTCAAAGGCTAAAGTCTGATCGCATCTTTCAGGCTGCAACACAGACGCGCAGCAGGGTGCCCCTCGGCCCTGGTGTCACGAGCTCACACGCGTGGGCGCCCATGTGCATGTGTGCGTGGTGCGTGCGTGCAAGAGCCACACAGCGTCACCGCCGTCACCACCCCCGATCACCGCCCCCCGCCCCCACCCCCACCCCCGCCCTCCACGGCAGGTCTGGCTTTGAGCCGCAGGAGCGCAGCCCTACTAGATGCCGTGACGACGGCAAAGCAGCGAAGCTCCCGTCTGCAGCCGCCAAGCGGCGAAGGGCACAGTACCTTCCCCCGAAGTTCTGGAGTGCCGTCTGGAGGCCTTGGCTGCCACGGACCCGGATGCTCTCGGGGAAGCCTCCGTCTCGGGGAAGAGAGAACGGGAAGAGTTGATGGGCACCTCACCCAGAGACCCACAGGCAGATTCCCGATTTGAGCGCCAGCCGAGGAAGGCGAGGGAGCAGAAGGCGGCCACCCACGCTCTCAGCGGGGACGTGTTACCAGCTCAGGGCGTCATGGCACCTGAGGCCTGAGCAGGAGTCGGAGGACGGCTGAACCCGCTCTCAGCCTCAGGTCGGAGCCCCTTCCTTCTGCGGGGCTGGGAAGCGGCCAGCAGTCTGCCAGGCGCACTTAGCCGGACCCGCAGAGAGCGGTGAGTGCCGTCAGGGGGCACCGCCCCTCCCGTCCCCCACCCTGGCAGCTCCGGCCAGGACAGCCTCCGTGCCACCCCACACCCCGCCCTGAAACGCAAGCTGCAACCTGGGGGCTGGGGTGGGTCTGAGCGCTCTAGGGTAGCCCACCTGGGGGAGACAGGGCCCGGCCTCGACCGTCCCCGCCGCTCCCGCCCCCGGGGATGCCGCAGGGCCCTGCACAGGCCAGACAGAGCTGGCCAGGGTCGCTCCAACTGGGCCTCCTTTGCCCTGTGTGCCCGGTGACTCAGTCCTCCCAGACTCATCCCAATTGCCACTGCCCCCCTCTCCTGAATGACCACCCAGTCCCTGGGAACACCACGCACCCCACCTGCCACAGGAAGCTGCAGGGAAACCCAGCAGTCCGCCCCAGGAACCCCGAGGGCGGCACCCGGCTGCATGACCAGGCAGCTGCCACGCAGACCCTCCCATTCCCAGCAGCCCAACAGGGCCCTCCGGCCTGCGACCCACACCACACGCTCCGGTCTCGGGCCGAGGAGGGGCCCCGGCACAGTGGCACCGGCTCAGCGCAGCTGCAGGCCTGCATCTCTGAAAGGCGCTTTTCGGAGCTTACCTCGGTTTCGGCTTTGGAGTCTTTGAACGGTCTATCTGACAACTTTTTAGACACCTCCCCGGAGCTCGATGACTAGAAAAAAAATGTTTTACTTGCTTTCAAATTCTAGAATTACTCAAATCTGCTACATCTAAGAAGACACCCAGGTGCACACTGCCTCTGGCTGACCAACAGCAGGACACCCTCCCCGAGTCCCAGTCCGAGCGGACACAGGGCCGTGGGCCACCTGGACCCCACAGGACCTCCAAAGCACGCCCGCCCAGGGCGGCCTGGGGCGAGTGCTCACACTCCCAAGGTAGCGCCTCTCAGCCGGGCTTCCAAGCCAAACCTCTCGGGAACATCCCGGCAGGACACGGGACTCTGGCACCAGGGAGGGACAGCCACAGAGACCCAGCACCAGCCGCTCCCACCCCGCTGGGGGAGCAGCCCCTCTCTGAGGTCGGGCTCCTCTGAGCAAAGGCCCGGACACCGCGGCAGGACGGCGCTCTCGGGACAAGGGACAGGAGGGCTGCTGCACCACCCCGAGGCTGGCACCAGTTCCGAGACACGCAGGTCACTGTCAGGAGGGGAGACACGGTCGCTGAGCTGTCCCTCTATGAGGGCGGAGGGCGCGGGCACCCCCTCGCTGCCCCACCCCGAACGTCCTTGTCCAGACGTCCTGCAGCAGTGCCCGGCACGGCTGCCCCAGCGCCGGGCGCCTGGCTGTCCACTCAGAAGGGACAGGGCGCCGGGCCCACGGACGGCCTAGTCCCTCACCCCACATGCCTGTCACTCTGCTGGCCTCACAGAGCATGCCCACCTCCACCATGTCACCCTCTCTCTGCCACCCCTGGAGGGAGGCCAGGCAGGCCAGCGTCCATGCAGGCGGGCGGGCGGGGGCCAGTGAGTGGAGGACGCCCGCCCCCCAAGCCACCATCACTCAGAGGTGGCAGCTGGTGCGCGTCCCCCCTGGCAGCCCAGCTCTGAGCAGGGACCGCCCTCACACCTGTTCCCACGAAACCTCGCCCCCACGTGGCTCCAGCAGGCCCCACATCCACGTGTACAGCCACGCTTTACAACCGTCTCCCCATCAAAAGACAAGGCAGGTCCGCAGCGAGTGCAGAGCACAGCGCGGCAGGGACACAGGGGCCCCAAGAGCTGGGACGGCCATCCCTCTCCAGCCGCCACGCACAGTGAGACGCTCCAGAGCGCACCAGCGCCTCAGGAGAACTGGGGCGGGGGGAGACACGTCGTCTCAGACTCTGAGGAGAGGGAAGATGTGGGGGCACCGCGTGGCCCTGGCCACTGCAGGAGCCTGGCTCCCACGACACCCGGCACAAGGCACGTGACTCCAGGCCACGGGGGCCCCGAGGACACCAGAACACACACTCAGTCACGGTCCACCCCCAGTGCCCGGCTCCCACGGCTCCATGGGACCCAACCCGTGGGCCCCGGGACCCGGGGCAGCACAGAGACGCCAGGCCACGGCACACCCCAGAGGGCTGCCACAGAAAAGGCGCAGCTCAGGCGGGCTGCCCCGCGGGCCTCAGAAAACACCCCCACACGGCCCAGCGTGAACAGGAACCCCCGGGCCCAGCGCGGCGCCCCTCCCGGGGCTGCTGGGACTGGAGACGGTGCGAACTCGAAAGTGGTGCTAAAAAGACTGCTCCCCAATCATACCGCACGAAATCCCGGTTTCCTAGACACGCTCTGCTGAGGACAAAACCGTTTCAGAGCGCCACCCAAACTCGGACGCAGGGCTCCCGCGTTCAGAGAGGACTCACCTTCTTGTCTGGTTTCTCGGGCTCGCGGTTCCTCTCCCTGCCAGGGTCCCGGGCACGCTCCCCGTTCTTCGCCCTGCGCCGGTCTCTGTCCCTGCCCTTGTCGCGCTCGCGCTCCCGGTCTTTCCACCGCTCCTTCTCCCGGCCGCCCTCGCCCCTCCTCTCTCTCTCGCGGTCCGAGTCCGTGTCCCGGCCCCTGGGGCCCCTGTCCCTGTCCCTGTCCGCCCTGGCCCGGGCTCTGGCCCGCTCTCGCTCGCCTTCGCGGCCCCTGTCTCTCTCAGGGTCTCTGTGTCGATCATGGTCCTGCTCCCTGGTCCTCTCCTTGTCCCTCTCCTTGTCCCTGGGTTTGCTCTCCTCCTTCGGTTCTCTCTGTCTTCGGTCTCCGCTTGTACTTCCCGCGTTGATTTCAGAAGTTCCCGTACCCTGGAAAAGAAGGTCAGACACCAAGACCGCTCACAAGCACCTTCGCCCGAACCACAGGGAGACTTGCTGTCCCTCGTCCCTGTGGGGACACCACCCTGCAGTCACCTCCTTATCTCTGGGGACCCTGGGCTCCTCGTCCCTCGCGTTCCTGTCGTCCGACTCCTGAGGCTTTGACGTCAGTGCGGCCCGGCCCCGCGCGTCCCCCTTCTCTCCGGCCAGCACTCTCTTCACCGCGTCGTCACTGGACAGCTTGTCGTCCCGGCAGGAGGGAGGAAATGCAGGGTGAAGAGGGGTCAGCCCGGGGGACAGACACCAACAGCCACCTTCAGAGGCAGCTCGGGACCCGGGCCCTTTGTCCCTCGCGAGATTCAGAGGACGCGGAGCTGGGGGATGGGCTGGCCTGCCAGATAGCGCACAGCGCCCGAGGGGCCCTCCCGGCGCCCGCGCCGCAGTGGGGACGATGGCGCCCGCCCACGCTCCACACACCCCGCGTGCGGATGCGCTGTTCGGGGACCACTCCGCGGATGCCGCCTCCTGCCGCAGGGTCACAGAGAGCCAGCAGGAAAGGGCCCGGAGGGAGGCTGGATCTCGCTCCTGGAAAGGAGAGCCCCCTCGGCCGCCCGGAGCCAGCGCACAGCGCCACCTGGAGTCCACTCCCCGACATGCACCCGCTCTCCACAAGGCGGCCCGAGCCACCCTGAGGCCCCAGGCACTAGCCCCGGGCAGAGGACACACTGCGCACTGGGGGACGCGGCCGAACACAACAGTCAAATGGCCGTGGGCTGCTGCAGGGACACGCCAGGGCACCCAAGTCAACCTGGGGGCGGGGGAAGGCTAGCAGTCCCACGCCACCGCCAGACGAAGTCGGGAGGAGGGAGCCCGACCAGGGCAGGAGACCCCAGGGCAGGCGCAGGGGCCTCAGGTGAGAGAGACAGGACAGGGGCAGCGGCAGGTCTCGGGGCCTCGCAAGCCACAGCGCAGGCCTGTCTGTGCACCGCCACCCCCACCGGAGGCAGCAAGGGGCCTCCACGGGTTCCACAGGGCAGACAGGGGTCATGTGCTTTTCAGAAAGAGGAGCGACGTGAAGGCTGCGGGGAGGGGGTTGGGGCAGAGCCCCCACCTGGCTACACCAGCTTCTGCACCTCTGGCCCGTGAGCTGGACGCAGACCAGAAAGGCTGCTACAGGAAACAACAAGGGTTGGCGCGGCCCACAGCCCACCGGGGACACAGAGAACTTCATCGGCTACACCCCTGACAGAGGCCCAACTCCGCTCCCCGGGGCCGGCCTTCCCCAGCACAGGCGCATCTGCAGCCCACGGCGAGGACCTCAGTGAGCAGCAAACCCAGTCCCTGCACACTGAGACAGGGTGCCTCTGAAGGCAGCGCCTCTGCAAACAGCCAGGGGGCGGGGGGGGGGGGTGGAGGTGGAGAGAGGGACGGAGGGGAGGGCTCAAGAGAGGGAGACCCCGAAGGCTGGCCAGGCAGGCAGAGAAAAGGGGTGTCCACGAGCCCCGAAGAGGAAAAGGAGCTCCTCCACCCACCTGGGCCCCGGCTGGACGCCCCAAAAGGGGCCCGGAAGGAGGAATACAGGGCCTGAGCACCTGGACGCCCCACCTCTGGCACCAGCCCCAAGGCCAAGGGCCGGTGGGTTCCCACTCGACCCCGGGAGCCTGTGGAACTCGGGCGCCGGCTGCCTCTCACTCCATGGCTCCGGAACAGGCGGGTTCAGACCGAAAGCCCAGCTCCCAGCACCCACCGCCCGGAGTTCCTCCCGGTCACGGCCCCTCATGCGGGCAGTGGCGGGCCGGCCGCAGTGCTACCTGGCTGAGGCAGCACCTTCCGATTCTCTGCAGCAGCTCGTTGGTCCTCTCGGGCTCGTGCCCCGCCACGATCCGGGCCGGCTTCGCCGACAGCGGCTCTCCCGAGACCAGGGCCACCACGTCTATGGCCTTCTGCAGGAAGCTAATCTTCGCGTCTTTATCCTGGGGATTTCCCATTTAAAACACAAACGATAAGACGGTTCAAAACACAGTGCGTGACTGGCTGCAGCACACCCAACAGACACGGTTCCCGTTCACGTAGAAGACTATTTTTAGAAGTCCAATCTAGAAATACTGACTCCCCACAACAAAACAAACACAGTTCGTTGAAGTTTTTAATGTCAGCGGACGGGCCAGCGCCGACCTTCACAGCACAATCCAATTTCTCAGGGCACAAAACGGGCATGAACGCCGTCACCAGAAATGAAACGGTGGGGGAGGGCACGGCAGTCCACGCGTCAACCGGCCTTGCCGCCCAGCCGCAACCAGCTCGGAAATGGGACACGCTTACGACGCCCCCACCCCCAGGCAGGGGCCACCCACCCCCCCCACGGGGTCCCCCACCCACCTTCACGTTATCCGACTTCATCTCGGCGTCTGTGTACAGGCCCTTCATGAAGCCCGTCACCCGAATCACCTTCAACAGGGAAAGCAAAGCCTCGGTCAGCGCCCCACGGGGCGGCCTCGCCCTCAGCCTCGCCCGCCGCACCCCGTGTGCCATGGCTGACCGGGTCTGTCGGCACCCAGGCCCGAACTCAGGCTGTCACTCGACGGACGTGGGTCTCCCACCTGCCAGGCCTTGCACCTGGCTGTGGGCGCAGGTGACATCTCAGGGACTTGCAGGGTGGTGAGGGAACAGGGGTCCGCACCTGGCCCACATTCAGCAGGGGGAGGGGTGTCAGGGAACACCACCCGGTAGCAGTCAGGTCTGAAGGGAAACCGGAGGCAGGCCTAGAGGAGAAGAGCTGGGGGTAGGGCACCTCCGGGCTGACCAAACGGTCCTGGAGGGTCCGGGGCAGGAGGGTGCTGTTCGAGGGGCCCAAGGCGTCCGGGATGGGAGCAGCCTGAGGCCGGAGTCTGTCGGGGCCTGACCCAGGTGGCCGTGGGAGCCGTTCAGGAACCGGACTGAGCATCGGACCCCAAGGAGGCCCCGAGAGATGCAAAAGCAGGGGGCAGCGTCTTACAAGTGTCACTCAGGCCCAGTACAGAGAACGGCTTCCAGAAGGAAAAGGAACTTCCTAGCCTGGGTTCTGAAACCAGATAGGAGGCCTTCCTCCCTCACGGGCCCCGCCCTCCCGGGACAGAGGGGGCTGAGCCGCATCACTCCTGTTCTCTCCTGCCCGGCCCCTGTCAACCCATGCCTCCCCACCTGTGCCCCTGGTGGGGGGCGGGGGGGGCTCTGGGTGCTCCCAGACCAGCATTTCTCAAACGCGACAGGTTACTGCAAAACCAACGCCATGGGTAGCAATAGCATTTTTTATTGAAACGGAAAAAAATACCGGACTGCACGGTACACAGTGAGGACAAGCATATCTGTGTGTGTGTCCTGGGTGGATTTAAAGCCTGCTTACTGCCGGAAGCCACGGTTAGAAAACCAGCCCCGCGCCAGCATCCACGGCCCCTCTGAGCCCCCGCTACGCCAGCTCTGAGCAGCGATTTCTTCCCCGCCCAACCCCGCCGGCGCTGGGCCCCTGTCCTTCCTGAGAAGCCAGGTGCAGCTTCACAGACATCCTGCACCTGACACTCCTGCACGCTTCTCGTCTTTTCGGAGGTCTCCCAGTTCGCTGGCAGTTAAAATTGGGAGCGATAATCTTAAACGATGAGACGTGAATATCGCAAGACCAAGTCTTTGACTTGAGAAAGAGGCAAAGCCGGTTCGGCCGCAGCTACAGCACTAGGGTGGTGGCTGTGGCACAACACTCGGGGGCCGTGAGGAATTCCCACGGGAGGCTCCACACCTGTTCTCTGAAAACGCTTTCCAAAGCGCCTGCTCCGCGACCCGCCAAGCCCTGCAGGAGGGGCATGCCCCCCCCCCCCGCCTCCCTTCCTGACGGGACCGACTCAGGACAGTGTGAGGCTGTCCCCGGCCGGCTCCCAGCCTGGTGACTGCCCTGCGCCCTCCTGGGGCAGAGGGGGCAGGGGTGAAGCAGCACACGACTGCAGCCCTTCCTGGGGCTGCAGGAGGAGAGGCCCAGACAGCCCTTCGGCAGTGTGTGAAATCCCACTGAGTTTTAAGCACAATTAGGGTTTTTAACACGGAGACACACATTATAAACTAAAAGAACAGAAATGAAGAAAGCACAGGTCATGGAAGAGTAAGATGCCCAATCTGTGGCCAAGAGTGAGAAACGGCATTTGGGGACCAGCACGGGGTGAGGCCGGGAGCCCCCCCAGACGCTGCGTCCTCAGTCCACCGAGCGCAGCCAAGCCCCCCAAAGCGCCCCAGATGCCCCACAGAGGTGGGCACAGCCCGCTGAGTTACCAAGGGCCTTGACAGACCCCGGGTGACCGTGAATGTCTGTGAGCGCCTTCCGTGCACCTGGCCACTGCAGCTCACCTAGGGTGTGCCAACGAACAGGTTACAGTCTCCGCCACTCAGCAACTCACCTCCCGTGAGGGGAGTGACAATGAATCTCAACCGAGGCAGGTGGCGCCACCTCTCAGCAAATACCAACCTGCTCTTTTGTAGGTCCCCCTCCTGCGGTCCCCCTACAACCACTTTCAGTAAATTCACCCCCAGTACGTGGGGGCCACTGTGCAGAGCCCTGGGGGGGGGGGGGTAAAAACAACTTCCATCTCCCAGGATCTCTGAGCACTAGGCACTGAGGAAAAACTATCCTAGCCACAGCTGCGGCAGGTAGAATGGAAGATGTGGATGTGTTCTAACAGGCACAGGGCTGGAAAGAAATGATGCTTGCTGCCTGAGGGCCCAGGAGACTCCCTGGAAGAGGTGGCTGGCAGGAGTGGAGGTGACAAGGGCGGAGCTGAGGTGAGGGCGAGGCACCCCGCGCAGAGACACTGCAGGATTGGGCCCGTGGTCGCCCCTCCGGCAGCAGGCCAGCCAAAGGCGGGGGTCCGCGGGCCGGGGCTCAGGGGACAGGGAGTGGGCACAGCCACTGGAAGCCCGACCCTGACTCCAGCCCTCATTCCGGCCCCCAGCCCAAGCCCCCCTACCTTGACCCCGCAGCCCAGACCTCGACGCTGGCCCACACTCGGGCCCGGGCCCTATTCCCAGACCGGCACCTGGGTGCCGACCCCCGACCCCGAACACCTGGGCCTGGATCCAACCCACAGCCGGGCCCAGGCCCCCGATCCTCGACCCTGACCCACACCCGGGCCCCGACGCCGGACCCTGCCCCACGCCCGGGGCCCCAGCTCCAAACTAAGCCGCGGCCCTCACCACAACCCACACTGGCCCCGACCCCCGACCCACACTCCAGCCCCGGCAGTGATGCCCACCTCCGTGATGATGTCGTGCAGGTAGCGGAACGGGGGCTTGCTCAGCAGCTTCTCCGTCAGCGGCGGCCTCCGAATCACCTTCCCCAGGGCCTCCTGCGTCCGCCTCACCACCGCCACGTTCATGGCGGCGCCCCAGCCGGCCCGCCGAGCCTAAGCCCCGCGTCCCCGCCGCTCTCGCCCTGCAGCCGCCGCCCGCTCCGGCCCGTGCGCGCCGCTCCTGTTTCCATCCCACAGTGCACCGGAGTCCGCCACAGCGCATGCGCGGGGTCGCGAAGCTTGGTCACCAGGGCAGCGCGGCCTTAGCAACGGACGCTGGGCGGTGCCGCCCCTGCCCCGCTGCGCGCGCACGCTGGTCGAGGTTCTGCGCTGGGGCGCGCTGGCCTCCGGGTGGAAGGATCGCTCCCCTCTCCCTGGATCCTCCCAAGGGCCCGCCATGGCTTAGAAGTGCCGCCCAGGGGCAGCCTAACAGCGACACTGCTTCCAAGATCTGTGTTGCCTGTTTCACGGATTCCAAGGGGACTGGAATCCGTGAAGCTCAAAAATCACGGGATAGACCTGGCTGGTGTAGCTCAGTGGATTGATCGCGGGCCAGTGAACCAAACGACTGTGGTTCGATTCCCTGTCAGGGCACATGCCTGGCTTGCAGGCCAGGTCCCCAGTGGGGGGCACACGAGAAGCTACCACACATTGATATTTCTCTCCCTCTCTCCCTCTCTCCTTCCCTTCCCCTCTAAAGATAAATAAATAAAATGTTTTTTTAAAAAATCACGGGATAGAAAATTCCCGATCCTGCCTGCCTGTTACCTGCCTGCCTGTTACTTAATACGGCTTCTTGCGCAAGTCACTGTTTCCTCCGAGACTAGGTTTCGATTCCCACAAAGCAGGGAGAGTATATGCCAGCCTCCCTAACTCCCAGGGTGGTGAGGACTGAGCCTCGCGCCGGCGCTCGGTAACCGGGGCGAAGCCACGACCCCAACGTTGGGCCAGGTGCCTGCGGTTCTGCCGCACCTGTCTCCTCCATCCACCTGTCTCCATACAGGCTCACTGCAGAGACCCTTCTAGCAATCCGGAAGCCTGTAGCTCTTCTAATGAAGGATACCTTCATTAGAATACCTTGACAACTTTCACTTAGATTTCCTTTTGTCATTTTCAATGCTCTTCGTTCTTGCAAAGACCACATTTTCATCTGGTGCCCTGCCCCTCCCGCCTGAAGACCTTCCTGTACCGCTTCTGTGAGCGCAGGTCACCTGGCAGCGAATGCTCTCAGCTTCCGTCTGCCTGAAGGTCTTGAGCGCGCCTTCACATTGGGAAGATAGTTTCACCGACTGGAATTCTGGGTGATTCTTCTCTCTTTCAGTACTTTAAAGGTTTTACTCTTCTGGCTTCCGGATCACAGAGCCTTTGAAGAGACGTCCGCTGTCATTCTCACCTTCCTGTGTCCGTTGTGTGTCTGGCCGCCTTCAAGGTGTTCTTTTGATCATTGGTTTTCATAACTTTGTCCATGATGTAGGTGTGAAATTTGGGGGCTTTTTTTTTAATTAAACTTACATTTTTATTTGATTGTTATTGGCATACACTAAAATTCACCCGTGTTAAGTGTGCAGGCGGACGCACTTTGGTCAGTGCATGCAACTGTGGACGCTGTAACAGGGTGCAGCCAAGAGGGGGGCCCCAAAGAGGGAATTGGAATGGGGCCCAGAACTCAGGGTGTCCAGGAAATATTAGACAGACATATAAGATGTCCTCATCCCTTTCCCCACAGGTATGAGTTGGGGGAAGGGATAAATGGAGCAGGGCCATTGAACCCTAAGTTAAAGCACCTGTGTGGGAGCTTGGAGAAGATTGGCTCCAGAAAATGGGACACACCTGCCCAGGAATGCTGGCAGGTGTAACCGATTGTAGGAGGAGTCGGAAATAGGGCTGCAGAGGAGGATTGGCGTGGGAATTTAAACCCAGGCGTGGCAGCCATTTGGGGGGAGATCGGTTTCACGGGAGAGATCCATGTGGCTTCACCAGAGAGCAGGACCCGCAGCTCCATAAGGGAAAGTCACCATGTGGCTTTAGCAGAGAATTGCCACGAGGCTTTGCCACAGTGGGGACTCCTTCCCCACAGCTTTGGTAGAAGAGGACCACGCGGCTTTGGGGTGCTCCCTTTGGCTGTGTGACCTGGGAGCAAGAGAGACTTCCTGGAAGAAGGGTGAAAGAACTCTTGCCAGTGGGCCATGAGAAGGTGCCACATGGCTTTGGATTAACCAGAGATCCTGCCTGGACGACGACACAGCTGATGGTGTCAAGAGCCTGGATCCCAGACGTTTGCTTCTCTTCCTTGCAAGTATGGTACCCTGACTTAGGGCAGAGGGAGATAGGAAGCACTATGGGTGTCAGGGTATCCTAAAGGACTTTGATATATTAATGGAGACATTAGGTTGCTACTTTAACTCTGTATAGCATTAATAAACATTTCCTTTCCTTTTCACAAATCTCTGGCTTTGAGAGACATCTTTCCATAAGGCGGCGGACAATAACGGACCTTTTCTGTTGCTCTGTAACAGACGCCACCGCCGCAGTCCTGCGCGCTGCCACGTCCCTCCCCCCGGCTGCATCTCCATCCCCGCTCCCGCCCCAGGAGACCACTCACCTGGTTTCTGCCATCCCAATTCTGACTCTTCTAGAGCTTCATATGAATGGAATCATACAGAACATAATTTTTTGTGTGTTTAATTATTCCTCTTACAATGTTTTTTTAAAGATTTTATTTATTTTATTTTTTAGAGAGGGGAAGGGAGGGAGAGGGAGAGAAACATCCATGCGTGGTTGCCTCTTGAGCGCCCCCTACTAGGGACCTAGGCCGCCGCAGCCCAGGCATGTGCCCTAGACTGGGGACTGACCCTTAGGGAGAGTCCCTCCTGTTATTGACCCTGCTCCCCACCCCTTGGACAAAGTACCTCCTTCCTCTGAGCCCTTCCAAACAGTTCCTGGTCAGACTCACACCCCAAGGCCTTGGCAGGCAGGAGAGCCAACTGTGACATCCAGCACTTTGGTCCCTTGGAACAGTCCAGGGTGATGGTCAATGCTGTGAACGAGGCTCCTTCCAGGTCTCCCAGAGTCCTGTTACTTCCTTATCATCCATATGCTTATGTTTGTCACATGGATGTCCTGCTTCCCAAGAACAAACATTCACCCTGAAACAGTTCATCAAACCCCATAAAGAAAAATAAAACAGACTTCTGGCCAAGATGGAGGCATAGGTAGACATATTGGGCCTCCTCGCACAACCAAAACTAAGGACAGCAAAAATTTAGAAACAAAAAACAACCAGAACTGACAGAAAATTGAACTGTATGGAAGTCCAACAACCATTCATCCAGACTGGTAAGAGGGGCGGAGTCAGCGGCCAGGGGAGAGGGGTCTCGGCAGGAAAAAGCAGTGGCAGGCGGACCCCAGGCATGGGGTGGAAACAGGCAGACCCAGTGAGGAACGCAAGGGGGCTGGCTGACCACGGTCACACATTCGCATGGAGATAATCCAGGTGAAAACGGGGAGCAAGACAGATCATGCAACCCAGGGCCCCAGTGCCAAGAAATACAACCTCAAAACATGGATTGAAAACACCTGTAGGAGTTGAGGTGCCGGAAGAGACTCCCAGCCTCCCAGGAGAGACCCACAGGGTCCTAGAGTGTACACAAGCCTACCCACTGGGGAAGCAGCACCAGAAGGGCCCAGTTTGCTTGAGGGAAGTGGGGGAAGTGACTGAAATCCGACAGAGCTGAGCAAGCACCATTGTTCTCTCTTGAACCCCGCCCCCACATATAGCATCACAACTCAGCAACTGGGCTGCCCTGCCCAGGTAAACACCTAAGGCTCCACCCCTCACTACGTAACAGGCATGAACAGACCCCCCAAAAAAAAAAAAAGTGGCCCAAATGGAAGAACATATCAAAGCCCCAGAGCAAATGCATCTAAGCGATGAAGAGATAGCCAACCTATCAGATGCACAGTTCAAAGCACTGGTGATCAGGATGCTCACAGAATTGGTTGACTTTGTTCACAAATTAGATGAAAAAGTGAAGGCTACATAAAGTGAAATGAAGGAAAATGCACAGGGAACCAATAGAGATGGGAAGAAAACTGGGACTCAAGTCAATGGTGTGGACCAGAAGGAAGAAAGAAACAACCAAACAGAAAAGAATGAAAAAACAAGAATTGAAAAAAATGAGGAGAGGCTGAGGAACATCCAGGACATCTTTAAACATGCCAGCATCCGAATTATAGGGGTACCAGAAGGGGAAGAGGAAGAGCAACAAGTGGAAAACTTATTTGAACAAATAATGAAGGAGAACTTCCCCAATCTGGCAAAGGAAATAGACTTCCAGGAAGTCCAGGAAGCTCAGAGAGTCCCAAAGAAGTTGGACCCAAGGAAGCACACACCAAGGCACATCATCATTACATTACCCAAGATGAAAAAGGAGAGAATCTTAAAAGCAACAAAAGAAAAGGAAACAGTTACTTACAAAGGAGTTCCCATAAGACTATCAGCTGACTTCTCAAGAGAAACCTTACAGGCAAGAAGGGGCTGGAAAGAGGTATTCCAAGTCATGAAACGCAAGGACCTACATCCAAGATTGCTCTATCCAGCAAAGCTGTCATTTAGAATGGAAGGGAGATAAAGTGCTTTTCAGATAAGGTCAAGTTAAAGGAGTTCATCATCACCAAGCCCTTATTACATGAAATGTAATCTAACAAAAAGAAGATAAAAAATATGAACAGTAAAATGACAGCAAACTCATGATTATTAACAACCACACCTAAAACAAAAGCAAACTAAGCTAACAGCTAGACCAGGAACAGAACCACAGAAATGGAGATCACATGGAGGGTCAGCAACAGGGG
>PVKU01008002.1:0-79172 GCA_004027475.1 Anoura caudifer
CTCTTGCCAGTAGGCCATGAGAAGGTGCCACATGGCTTTGGATTAATTGGAGATCCTGCCTGGACAACGACACAGCTGACGGTGTCAAGAGCCTGGATCCCGGACGTGTGCTTCTCTTCCTTGCAAGTACGGTACCCTGACTTAGGGCAGAGGGAGATAGGAGGCACTGTGGGCGTCTGTGGGTATCCTGAAGGACTTTAATATTAAAGTTAAGTTGCTACTTTAACTCTGTATAGCATTAAATAAACATTTCCTTTCCTTTTCACAAATCTCTGGCTTTGAGAGACATCTTTCCATAAGGCGGCGGACAATAATGGACCTTCTGTTTGCTCTGTAACAGAAAGTACACTTTTGAGTGAGCGGTCAGAATAAACCTTTCTTCTCACTAAAATAATTTTTGCTGCCTATACAAATTTGTCTTCATTTTTCTAGCCAGTTCACTCATGTATGCATAGGGTGGTGAGATTTAGCAAATTAAAATACACATTTTCCAGTTGAATTTGAATTTCAGATCAACTGAAAACATTGCAAATATAATAAATACAAACTTTGCACGAGAAATACACTAAAAATAAACAATTTTCACCTGAAATTTAAATTTAACTGGATATTTTTTTGTTTTATGTGACAGCTCTGCTTAGGTCATAAAAAATTTTTTTATCTTTTAAATTGTTAGGTGTTCCATGGATTGGTGTGTTTTTTTTTTTTCTCAATTTTCTGTTTACACCTCTCTAGCCCAGGGGCTGGGCCCAGGACAGGAAAAGCCAGCAAAGGAAATGTAGATTGTTGGCCCTGCAAGGGTGTAAAGGACCTGGAAAGGGAAGGAACAAAGGACAGCATGAGATGCTTGGAAGCAGACGCTGAGTAATCCAGAGAGAGCAGTTTATTTGGAAGGTGAAAAACATCAGAGGGATGAGAATTGGGACAGGGTGCAACAATATCAAGCAAGTAACCACTGAGAGTAGCTACAGCTAAATTTAGCAGAGGGCTTCTAGAAACCAGTGTAAATGCTATCAGGGAGTTTTTCTGTCTTTCCCCCGGGAGTGTGAAGTTTCTATTTCATTTCCAGCTGACATGCCCTTCACCTGTGGCCTGAGAGGGTGAGTTTGCTGCTTTGCCCCCAGTGGCTTCAGGCTTTTGTTCCACAGGGGAGAAATTTCCAAGCTGGGCTTGTGTCTTTTGTGCAAAGACTGCTCTTCCCCTCCCCCAGGCCTACAACAGAAGGGAAACTTTCTAAAGTCTCCGAACTTGCTCTCAAACTTTCACATCCGGTGAGGTCTGTAAAGTCCCTTCAAGTAGGTGAGATTTGTTGTTGGATCTGCAGCTCTGAGAGTTCTATGCTCTCACGCAAATCCCCACTCTGCCTTTAGCAACTGCTTAAAAACTTTGGCTGAGGTTTTTATAACACTTTATACGAGTTGTTATTTATCATCCCAGGTAAACAAATTTTCATGGTCTGTCTCTCTTTGAAGGTGCCTTTCTTTAGTTAGTTTTCAGTTAGTTAACTGCCCTGTGACCTCAGATTTCTAGTGTAAGAGAAGTTTTTAAGTTTCAAATTACCTAGCATTTAGCTGTGAAAACAGGAATGATGCTCTTTCCAGTTTTCTATATGCTGAGTGAACTTGAGCCTTCCCCTCCGGGGGGCTGTGTGCTCCAGAGATGCAGACATGCAGCCCTTACACACTGAAGCAGGGGCTCAGCTGGAGAGGAATAAATGTCAGCTACATTTTGGAGTCAAGACTAAAATGGGAGGAAAGAACTAACTCATCAAAAGGGATTTGCAGCAGGGTTAGCTCCTGTAAGTTTCCAAAGTAACTGGCTACAGCTGAGTGCCTAAAACAGTCAATGTGGATAGTGTGCTTCACTGAGGTCTCAGTTGATAGGTTCTGACACTTATTACAGTTATAGATGTAAGAAGTGAAGCTGGTGGTGTTTGTGCTGAAAATGCTGAGGCAGCAGAATAAGGGCAATGCAAGATTTTCCCATGCTATAATGCCATCACCAAAATGCTTAGAATGTGACCCTTAATCCTTCCAGCAGAGAAGTGGCTGATTCCCCCAGCTCTGCATGTAAAACACCCATGTGCAACATTAGAATTCCTCCCCGACATCTGACATCCAGACCTGCCAGATTGCTGGGCATCACCCCAAAGTGGGATAGGTGAGAGGACAGCTAGACAGCTGCTGTTGCTTCTGCATCTATGTTATTGTCTCCTACTAAATGTCCAAGAAATACTGATGTGAATGTATTGTTTGACCATTAGCTCTTATATACTCAATAGGTTTTATAAAATGAAAATAGGGAGATCTCAAGTTTTAGCCATTGACCTGTGACATATATCGCATGAAACCTCCTACAAAGATATTATTATAAAAGCTGGACAAAATTATAAAACAACTAAGGATGTTACACAGCAACAGAAGGTCCGTTATTGTCCGCCGCCTTATTGGAAAAATGCCTCTCAAAGCCAGAGATTTGTGAAAAGGAAAGGAAATGTTTATTTCATGCTATACAGAGTTAAAGTAGAGACTTAACATCTTCATTAAAATATCAAAATCCTTTAGGATACCGCAGACACCCACAGTGCTTCCTATCTCCCTCTGCCCTAATTCAGGGTACCCTAAGTGCAAGGAAGAGAAGCACACGTCATCGTCCGTCCGGGATCCAGGCTCTTGACACCATCAGCTGTGTCGTGATACAGGCAGGACCTCTAATTAATCCAAAGCCATGTGGCACCTTCTCATGGCCTACTGGCAAGAGTTCTTTCACCCTTCTTCCAGGCAAAGTCTCTCTTGTTCCCAGGCCACACAGCCAAAGGGAGCACCCCAAAGCCGCGTGGTCCTTCTTCTACCAAAGCTGTGGGGAAGGAGTCCCCGCTCTGGCAAAGCCACGTGACTCTCCCTCTCCACCAAAGCTGCAGGGGTCTGTACTCTGGTGAAACCACGTGGAATCTCCTCCCTCTGGCAAAGCTGCGAGAGGGTCTCCACTCGGGCAAAGCCAAGTGGCAATTCTCTGCTAAAGCCACATGGTGATTTTCCCTCACAGGGCTGTGAGGGTCCTAACTCTCGTGAAAGCGCATGGATTCCCTCTACGGCTGCCCCATCTCCGTTTAAATCCCGGCGCCAAATCTCTTCTGTACCCCCATTTCTGACTCCTCCTACAATCAGTTACACCTGCCAGCATTCCTGTATATTCCAAGTTTTTTTGGGGGGATGCCATTATGAGTATGGGCAGGTGTGCCCCCATTTTCTGGAGCCAATCTTCTCCAAACTCCCATGCAGGCGCTGTAAGTTGGGGTTCCTCCCCCAGTCACATTTTTGGGAGAGTCCTTTCCATCCCCCTGGCTCAGAGCATGGCCACAGCTATCTAACACATCTAAACCACCAGCCAAAGGCTATAGATATGTTAAATGACCATGCCATGGATCAGCAGCTCTGCATGTCCCTGCTCCATGTGTCCCTTCCCCCAACTCATACCTGTGGGGGAAGGGGTGAGGACATCTTATATGTCCCTCTAATATTCCCTGGACACCCTGAGATCTGGGACCCATTCCAAATCCCTATTGTGCCGCCCCCCCCCCGGCTGCACCCTGCATCAGGCTGGTGTGGCTCAGTGGGTTAAATGCCAGTTTGCAAACCAAACTGTCAATGATATTATTCCCAGTCAGATCACATACCTGGGTTGTGTACCAGGGGAAAAATCTATTCACATTTTAATTTAGTTGACATTGCATGTTAAGATACATTTAGGAGAAGTGACTTTTCCTTATTGATGCTTGTAATCCAGAAGCATGCTTTCCTATTTTTAATTTTTTCTTTTTTTCAACAGTTTTAAAGTTTTTTTCATTTTGGTTGTATATATTCTTAATTATTTTGAATCTGTATATTTTATTCTTTAATAGCTCTTTTGAAATAGACACTTTTAATTTTATTTTTACTGTCTATTCTAATATATAACAAAACAGTTAACTTTTAATTAAACACTTAAAAAATCTGTATACATTCTCTTTAGTAACAACAACAAAAAAAAACTGCCTATCTATTTTATGGTATTTATGTGTGGCAATACAAATACAAATTTTAAAGGTTAGAGTTACTGATGAAAATAAGAAAGAAATTACTGTACTCAAAAACAATCATCCCACAACTCCCACCTTCACCTTGCATACTTGATCAAGAAATGAATGAACCTCTGCCCCTTGAGAATGCTGCATCATATACCCGACACCTGCCTGCATAACCCTGGGGACTCATTTCCTTCCTCCTTTTGGTAGCTTAGCTGAGAGCTTGCTCAAAATGACTGAGCCAGTCTGCAGAAAGACAGCAAGGCTGATCTCAGCTTTCCTGGCCTGCACAGCTATTTCTAGGACCTTTGGCATACCAACCTTGGTATGCACACTCCCTAGCATGGTTCCAGGGCCTTGGGATCCCTTAGTATATTTTTCTTGATGCTAAGAAACTAGGCATTCCCTATCTCCTTTTGGCTAGCCTATGCCTTTGTAACAAAGTGGTAAGGTGGAACTTACACTCCTCCTTTCTCTAGGAGTGCTCTTTGTGCATGTGCAGCTTCCTGGCTATGGCAAACCCTGTCTATCAGAACCTTTGCCATCACATGTGCCGAACATGGTGCCAGACCATTTCTGTAGAGAGTTTGAGGATTGTGTCCCTTTTATTACTTCTCTGCTTGAAGGTTTGTCTCCAATAAATTCTGTTATATCTGCATCATGTTGCACTAATGATTCATACCCCTTGCACAACATTGACAATACCCAGACACAATTTTGAGAGCTACTCTGTAGTTGGTAGACACAGAGAAATAAGAAAAGGGAAGAGATAAGAGGAAGGGTTTCTCTCCTGTACCAGCTCTCTGTTCTTGTCTGAGGCCACAATAGGGCAGCAGCTCATTTCAACACCTATGGGTGGTTGGCATAGTGGACTTTAAAAAGAGAAGTTTAAATTTGTAAGTTTCAGCTTCAGTTTATAAACTGAATTCAAAATTACAACTGCTGTTTAATATCCAGCTTCTAGGTTACCTTAATTTTTTAAAGCTTATCAAGCTTTCCTTTTATAAGCATCAATGTCTGAAGAAGTTACTTATGCAGATCTAAAATTCCAGGACTCCAGCAAGATAGAACATATGCAGAAGTTTGACCAAGTTGGTATAAAAGGTAAGATTTTGAATTATGGGTGTTTTGTAAGCTGGTACAAGTGGAGTATAGAAGGTGATAGAAGGGTAAGGGTAGTAGTCCTGCACTGTAATAGTAATAAATTGACAATGACTCTTCAACTTGAAATTTTAATTAGGCTTCTCATTTTTATCAAAGGCACCAAAAGTGTTCATAGAAAATTATTGTAAAAGGTTTTTAAAGGCATTGATCAGCATCTTGAATGTTCAATCTTTCAACATTTTAAAAATTTTCTATTTTTTAATATTACACTCAAGATAATAAATAGGATACTATTTTTTATGGGGCTGGATTGTGAAATGTTCGTTTTCCCCATGAAAAGAATCCAAGAAAAGTCAGTTATTTATATTCCTTTTTGAAAGAAAATGCTTGTGTGTATGTGTCTACCAGAGAGAGAGAGAGAGAGAGAGAGAGAGAGAGAGAGAGAGAAAGTCAGAGATACCTGATTTTTTTGATATTCTACCAAGTCAAGCATGTATTGTGTTAATACATGTCCTCCTTTTCTGGCAATCTTTTCCCAAGTTAATAAAATATAGAACAGTTTAAGTTAAATAAAGAACACATTAAAGGATTAAGGAAGAAAAGCGACAAAGAAATATTTGAAGGTAAAACATTCAAACTACACTATACCTGGAAGCTTTGTATTCTTCCATTGTAATTTAAATCATGATATAATTGGAATACCTATGATGACTACCAGTTTATACTTCATTAAAATATACTTTAATTTCCATCCTACTTATTCCTCTTGTTATCCCATATTCCTCTTATTGTATACAGTTCCTATGTCCTGGCTCCTGGCCTTTTGGATGAAATCTGCCCAAGCATATCCATATTTGAACTCAATGTATTCAGGTTAGAAAAAACATAAACAGTAGTTACAGAGAACTCAAGAAGTTTATAGAAATTATGAGAGGGGAGTAATGGAAGAATTCTCATATTTTATTAAGTTCTTATTTCCCCACAAAATGTAACATTCTTTTAAATGCTAGCATTACTTTGAATACAATTTTTGCTGTGAGATATTGGGTCTGTTTATCATCAGCATGGTAAAAGGTAAGATAGAAAAACAGCTCAATTTTGTAAGATTGTCCTTTAATACAGATTTCCTTTAAAGAAGGAGCAATTAAAATTTTGCAATATTTTCTATCTTAATTTCCTTGTTTGTATTTCTCCATTTTATAGTATAAGAAGATGCATATAACATTAATTTAATATGAAATTATCTTTTTTATTCCCTAATACATTCATTCTCATCTCTGGTTCTACTAATCTGTCTTATCCTAAATTTCCACTTTGGAAATTTTTTGACTCTCTAGAAAACTTGAAATCATGCCTTATTCACTCTTGAATTTTATCTAGCTTAAAGTCTATATTGTATAATGTGAACTTTACATTATGTACTATCCACCTGTACTATCTTGTATATATACTTAAATATACTATGTTTTTTCTTTGCAAAACTTCAACTGTGCTTTGAAATCAGAGAATGTGACATCTCTAGCTTTGTTCTTCTTTCCAAAGATTTGTTGCTTTGGCTATTCATGGCCTTTTATGGTTCTATACAAATTTTAGCATTGTTTGATATATTTCTGAGAAAAATACAATTAGAATTTTAATAAAAATTGCACTTATTATGTGTATTGCTTGAGTAGCACAGATATTTTAGCAATTATTATTTCAACCCATGAGCATGAAATCTTTCCACTTATTTGTGTTCTCATCAGTTCTTTCCTTAATGTCTTGTGGTCTCCAATATACAGGTTTTCACCTCCTTGGTTAAATTTATTTTCAGGTATTTTATTCTTTTTTGATGCCATTGCAAATAGGATTTTTATCTTAATATGTCTTTCAGATAGTTCATTATTAGTGTATAGAAATACAACAAATTTTTGTGTATTGAATTTGTATCCTGTAACTTCACTGAATTTGCTTAGTAGTTCTAACAGTTTTTTTTTTTTTTTTTTTTTTTTTTTTTTTTTTTTTTTTTTTTTTTTTTTTTTTTTTTTTTTTTTTTTTTTTTTTTTTTTTTTTTTTTTTTTTTTTTAGGGTTTAGGGTTTTCTATACATAATATCATATCATCTGCAAATAGTGACAGTTGTACTTTTTCCTTCCCAATTTGGATGGCTAGGGCTTCCAAAACTATGTTGAATAAAAAGTGGCAAGAATGAGCATCCTTATCTTGTTACTGATTTTAGAGGAAAAGCATTTAGCTTTTCACCAGTGAGTATGATATTATCTATAGGCTTAACATATATGGTCTTTATTATGCTGAGGTATATTATTTCTATACACACTTGAGTTTTATTATAAATTGAGTTAAATTTTGTAGTATACCTTTTCTGCATCTTTTGAGAAGATCATATGATTTTTATTCTTTTCTGTTAATGTGGTATATCACACTGACTGATGTGTGGAAGTTGAACCATCTTTGCATATCTGGAATAAACTCCACTTGGTCAGGGTATTTAATTTTTTAATTTATTGTTTAATTCAGTTTGCTAATATTTTGTTCATGATTTTTTCATCTACATTCATAAGGAATATTAGTCTGTAATTTTCTTTTCTTTTAGTATCCTTGTCTGCTTTTGGTATCAAGGTAATGCTAGCCCTTTAAGTGAGTTTGGAAGTGTTCCCTCTAATTTTATTTTTTGAAGACTTTGAGAAATATTGGTGTTAATTTTTCTTTGAATATTGGTAAAATTTTCCAGTAAATTTGTCTGGTCCTGGGCTTTTGTTTTTTGAGAGATTTTTGATTGCTGATTCAACCTTCTTACAAGTAATAAATCTGTTCAAATTTTCTACCTAATTATGATTAAATCTTAGTGAGCTATACACTTTTAGGAATTTATTCATTTTTTGGGTTATCTAATTTTGTTTGCATATAATTAATTATTCACAGCAGTTTCTTATGATCTTGTATTTCTGTGGTTTCAGTTGTAATATCTCCTCTTTCATTTTTTATTTTAAGTACAATAATTATCATATACAGTTCATAAATCATGTTTTTTTAAATAAGGGAATTTCTTTGGGTTTTATACCGTAGTAAAAAGAAAACAATCAACAGAAGTTCATTGTTAAAAAACAATAAAACAAATTTAAGCTGGAAATGATATAGCTTCATAAGGACATCCAGAGACATTGAAAAGGACAGCCTATCACTTATGTTCCACAGACATGATTTTCTGGGGAAAATATATGTAACTGAGATTATTTTCTTTGACATCCCACAATTGTCCCCTCAAACAAGGGAATACTCAAATTGACTTCTGTTACCTGCCTCATACTCAGTTTCTCCAATTTTTATGGAAAAGATATATTGTGTCCAGATTGACTGGGTTTACTTTTCTTTTTAAGAAACTGTTTTTTTTTTTTTTGCCTGTGTTTCTTGAATCAGCTTACCAATTAACAATTCTCCTTGAAAACTAGTTTAACGCAAAAAAAGCTAAAAAATGTTTTTCACTATTTCTTGACATATTTTTAAAACAGTATTTTAAGATGCCCTTGAGTTTCATTACTTTACCATGTATATATTAGGAAAGAAAATGCATCAATCAATCAATCAATCAATCAGATTCAGATGTATACCATTTCCTGTTCTCTTTGTCAATTTTGCTTTCCACAGCACCTTCTGCTCCTTCCCGTGGGTTGAATAAAAGAGACTTGGCTCTTATGCTTCTGTGCCTTCTGCTGATGACTGGATTGGGAGTCTTAGGAAGCATGTGTATGTATTACCCATGTTTTGATTGAAAAGAAAGGCACCTAGGATTATACGAGTTTTACAAGGAAGTTCACTATTTGAATAGAGGCTTTGGAGTGATTATAAGTTATATATAAACAAAAGAGGACTTATAACTAAGTCTTTGCAGTATGATAGTCTCTTTAACTCACTCCTGTGAAATGAATGCTCTAGACGTTTAATATTCTTTAAAGATTTTTTATTGTTGTTCAGTTGTATTGGCCCCATTTTTTCCCCATTGCTCTCCCCTGCCCTGCCCAACACCACCTCCCACAATCAATCTCCCCTCCATTGTCCTTGTCCATGGGTCCTTTATACCTGTTCTTTGACTAGATCTTGACCTTTCTTCCCACAATATCCCCCTCTCCCCACCCCTCTGGTTACTGTCAGTTTGTTCTTTATTTCCAGGTCTCTGGTTCTATTTTGCTTGCTTTTTGTTTTGTTGATTAGGTTCCACTTTTAGGTGAAATCATATGGTATTTGTCTTTCACATGGCTTATTTAACTTAGCATAATGCTCTCCAGTTCCATCCATGCTGTGACAAAGTGTAGGGATTCCTTCTTTCTTTCTGATGCCTAGTATTCCACTGTGTAAACGTACCGGAGTTTTTTGATCCGCTCATTTACTGGTGGGCACTTTGGCAGTTTCCAGCATTTGGCTATTATAAATAATGCTGCTATGAATATTGGGGTACCAAGGTTCTTTTGAATTGATGATTCAGGATTCTTAGGATAAACTCCCAGTGGTGGAGCTGCCGGGTCAAATGGCAGTTCCATTTTTAGTTTTCTCAGGAAATTCCATACTGTTTGCCGCAGTGGCTGCACCAGCCTGCATTCCCAGCAACAGTGCACTAGGGTTCCCTTTTCTCCCTATTCTCAACAGCACTTGTTATTTGTGGATTTATTAACAATGGCCATTCGGACTGGTGTGAAGTGGTATCTCATTGTACTTCTAATTTGCATCTCTCTGATGGCTGGTGATGCTGAACATCCTTTCATATGTCACTGGGCCCTCTTGTGTTCTCCTTGGAAAAGTGTCTGTTCAGGTCCTTTGCCTATTTTTTAATTGGATTATTTGTCTTCCTGGAGTGGAGTCATGTGAGTTCTTCATAAGTTTTTGAGATCAAACCCTTGTCTGAAGTTCATTGGAAAATCTTTATTCCCATTCCATTGGTTCCTTTTTCATTTGGCTGATGGTTTCTTTAGCCGTGCAGAAGCTTTTTAGTTTGATGTAGTTTTATTTGTATATTCTCTCCTTTATATCCCTTGCTCTAGGGGACATATCAGTGAAAATATTGCAGCATGGAATATCTGAGATTTTCCTCCCTATGTTCTACTCTAGGACTTTTATGGCATTGCAACTTATATTTAAGTCTTTTATCTGTTTTGAGTTTATTTTTCTATATGGTGTAAGTTGGAGGTCTAGTTTCATTTTTTGCAAGTAGCTGTCCAGATCTTCCAACACCATTTGCTGAAGATACTATTTTTACTCGATTTTATGCTCCTGCTCCTCTGTTGAATATTAATTTTCCATAGAGATAAGGGTTTATTTCTGGGCTCTCTATTATGTTCCATTGGTGTGTGTATCTATTCTTATACCAGTACCAGCCTGTTTCGATTATAGAGGCTCTGTAATCAAAATAGTTTGATATCAGGTATTGTGATCCCTACTACTTTGTTCTTCTTTCTCAAAATTGCTGAGGCTATTCTGGGTTGCTTACAGTTCCATATAAATTTTTGATGTATTTGTTCTATATCTGTGAAATACATAATGGTCTTTTGATAGGCATTGCATTGAATCTATAAATTGCTTTGGGTAGTATAGACATTTTAATGATGTTAATTCTTCTAATCCATGAACATGGTATATATTTCCATTTATTTGTATCTTCCTTAATTTCTTTCTTCAGTTTTGTGTGGTTTTCTGAGTATAGGTCTTTCACCTCCTTGGTTAAGTTTATTCCTAGGTACTTCATTTTTCCTGTTGCTATAGTAAATGGGATTTTTTCCTAGTTTCTGTTTCTGATATTTCGTTGTTGGTATATAAAAATGCATTCAATTTCTCCATATTGACTTTGTATCCTGCTGTTTTGTCAAGTTCACTTACTAAGTTGAATAGTTTTCGCTGGAGTTTATAGGGTTTTCTATGCACACTATCGTATCACCTGCAGACAATGACAGTTTTATTTCCTCCTTTCCAATATGGATGCCTTTTATTTATTTTTCTTGTCTGCTCACTGTAGCTACAACTTCCAATCTATGCTGAAAAGAAATGGTGAGAGATGACACTCTTGTCTTGTTCCTAATCTTAGGGGAAAAGGTTTTATATTTTGCTTGTTGAGTACAATATTGACTGTAGGTTTCTTGTATATGGCCTTTATTATGTTGAGGAATGCTCACTCTATTCTCACTTTGCTGAGTGTTTTTATCATAAATAGGTGCTGTACCTTATCAAATGCTTTTTCTGCATCTATTAATATGATCATGTGATTTTTGTCTTTCATTTTGTTTATGTGATGTATTACATTTATTGATTTGCAAATATTATACCACCCTTGCATCTCTGAGAAGCATCTCACTTGATCATAGTGTATGATCTTTTTAGTGTGTTTCTGGATCTGGTTTGCCAATATATTTGGTTGAGGATTTTAGCATCTATATTCAGCAGCGATATTGGCCTGTAGTTTTCCTTATTTGTTGTGTCTGTATCTGATTTCAGGATTAGGATGATGCTGGCCTCATAAAAAGAGTTCAGGGGTCTGCCATCCTCTTGGATTTTTTGGAATAATTTGAGAAGTATAGTGGTTAGCTCTTCCTAATAGTTTTATAAAATTCTTCTGTGAAATTGTCTGGTCTAGGGTTTTTGAGTGCTGGGAATTTTTTGATTACTGATTCATTTTCACTAGTTATTGTCTATTCAGAATTTCTGCTTCTTCTTGATTCAGTTTTAGAAGATTATATGTTTCTAGAAATTTTTTTCATTTCAACTAGGCTTTTACATTTCTAGGCACATAGTGTTCATAGTGATTTCTTGTAATCCTTTGTATTTCTGTGGTATCAGTTGTAATTTCTCCTCTTTCTTTCCTGATTTTTATTTATTTGTGTCCTCACCCTTTTTTTCTTGATGAGCTGGTTAAAAGACTTGTCAATTTTGTTTATCTTTTCCAAGAACTGGCTCCTGGATTATTGATCCTTTGAACTGTTCTTTTAGGCTCTATATCTTTTAATTCTGCTGTGATCTTGATTATTTCCTTTCTACTCGCTCTGGGCTTTGTTTGTTGTTGTTCTTCCAGTTCTTGCAGATGCAGGGTTAGGTTGTTTATCTGAGATTTTTCTATCTCTTGTAGGTAGGTCTGTATTGCTATGATCTCAGGACTGCAGTCCTCTCAGGACTTCATTTTCTGTGTCCCATCTGTTTTGGGATGTTGTTTGTTTGTTCTCATTTGTTTCCTGAATTATTCTTTTATTTCTTCCTTGATTTCATTGTTAATCCAATCATTGTTTAATAACGTTATTCAGTATTCTTAAATTTGACTGTTTTTCAGTTTTTTTCTTTAGCTTGGTTTTTAGTTTAAAGCCAGTATGATCTGAGAAGATGCTTGATATTATTTCAATTTCCTTGAATTTGTTGAGGCTTGTTTTGTGACATACCATATGGTCTATCTTTGAAAGTATTCCATGTGCATTGAAAAGAATGTGTATTTTGCTTCTTTGAGGTGAAAGCTTCTGTATATATCAAGTCCATTTGATCTAGCGTGTCATTCATTGCCACAATATCCTTGTGATTCTTTGTTTGGAATATCTATCCATTATTGACATTGACAGTAGGTTGTTAAAATCCCCTACTAAAAGTGTGTTTCTTTCTATATCTTTCTTGAAGTTCTCCAAGATTTTCCTTATGTATTTGGGTGCTCCTATGTTGGGTGCATATATGTTTACGATGTTTATGTCTTCTTGATGGAAGTGTCTTTCCATGTTCTTTATGGCCTTTGTTTAGTAGTCTATTTTGTCTAGTCTATCACAAGTCTGTTGCAACCCTGGCATTTTTTTTTACTGTCCTTTTGATTGGTGTATTTTCTCCCAACCTTTCACTTCCCATCTCTGTAGGTCTTTTGTTCTCAGGTAGGTCTCTTATAGGCATCATATATTCAGGTCATGTTTTCTTACCCATTCAGCTACCCTCTGTCTTTTGATCAGAGTATTTAATCCATTCACATTTAAGGTTATTATGATAGGCTCTTATTCATTGCCATTTGTTCCCCTTTGTAGCTGTGTGTCCCACTCTCACACTCTGCTTCTTCATCTTCTTAAAGCAGTCCCTTCAGCATGCCCTGCAGTGCTGGTTTGGTGGGAGTATACTCCTTTAGCCTTCTTGTGTCTGAGAAACTCTTTAATTCACCTTCCATTTTAACTGAGAGCCTTGTTGGTTAGAGAAGTCTTGATTGCAGGCCTTTGCTTTTCACTCCTTGTAATATTTCTTGCCATTCCGTTCTGGCTTGTAGTATTTCTGTCAAGAAATCAGCTCATATTCTTATGGGAGATCCCTTGTATGTTACTTCCTATTTCTCCTTGCTGCCTTTGTCTCTCTTTGACAAAGATTCTCTCTTTGTCTTTAAATTTTGCCATTTTAATTATGATGTGCCTTGGAGTGGTCCTCCTTGGTTCATCTTGTTTGGGACCCTTCCTGTTTCCTAGGCTTTTATGGCTTTTTCTCTCATCAAGTTAGGGAAGTTTTCTGTCGTTACCTTTTGAAACAAGTTTTCTACCCCTTGTTCCTCCTCTTCTTCTACTGGTATCCCTATTATATGGATATCATTATATTTCATGTTATCCTGCAGGTTTCTTAACCCTTCTTTATTCTTATTCAGTCTTTTCTCCTTTTCTTGGTCTTTCTGGGAATTTTTCTATACCTTGTCCTCCAAGGTATAAAAAAGGAGGTATAAAAAAAAATTTATACCTCCAAGGTATAAAACTGTTTTAATTGCTTGCTTCATCTAGCCTGTTTTTAATCCCTTCTACTATGTTCTTCAATTCAGAAATTGTCTTGTTTACTTCCTCCTAGCTCTTACTCATAGTTTCTATGTCCTTTTTCATGCTGATGTAGTTCACAGTAAGTTCCTTGTCGCTTTCCTGCAGCTCTTTGTAATTCTCACTGAGCTCACTGAGCTTCCTTATAACCATTGTTTTGAACTCAATATCTAATAGTTTACCTGCCTCTATTTCATTTAGCAACTTTCTGAGGATTCCTCCTTTCCTTTCAGTTAGGGGTTGTTTCTTTGTTCCCCATTTTAGAGGAGACTCTTCTTGTGTGTTTCTGCTTCTCAAATTGATCTGCTTTAACTCCCTGTCTTTGTGGTATAAACTGCCATGGTAGGAGACCTGTGGGATTCAGTGGTGCAGTATCCTTGATCTCCTGAACTTGATGCTCCTGAACTTGATTCTTTATGCTGTTTATGTTAGCTCTATGGATGTAATTGGGTTTTGATTGTTGTTGGGTCATTCTTTGTTGGCTCTTCCCCTCCAGCTGGCTGACTGAGGGTCATTCCACCCACCATGACTGAGGGTCATTCCATCCACCATTTCTTATATGCTGTTGTGCAGGTGCTGCCAGAACAAAACCACAAAGCCCAGGAAACAAACCCACACCTGCAAAAATAATACCCACCCACAATTGCACTATCAAGAGCAAATGAGTTAGTATTAATTAGGTTGTAAAGAGATTTATACTAATATAATAAAAAATAAGCAAATATGAGGTGACTAACTGAAAGAAAAATGAGTTTGAGAGGGTAGAGGGAGGTGCATTAATAAGGGTAGGGAATTGGAACAATGCAAAGAGAGAAAGTAAAATTTACGCTATAAATAAAAAAGGGAATAAAGAAGGCAGAATGGAGTTGGGGAGATGGGAAGTGTATAGTATTAGGTTTAAACAGAAAATAAAAAATAAAGTGAGAGAGAGAAAGAAAAAGAAAAAAAGCAAATAAATAATTAAAAATAGGAAACAAATTGGAAAAAATGATCCACCACAGTACTTATCAACAATAAATGAGCTAAGATTAATATAGGTGGGATGGGAATATGAGGGGAAAAGAAAGAAAAATGTTTAAGAGATGGCTAGAGGAAAGAGACGTGATTTTGAGATGACAGAAGAGAGAATACTAGGAGTGAGGAATGAAAACCAGGCTAAGACAGAGAAAAATTAAACTTTGAGATGAAAAAAAGAATGGGCTGCATGAAGGCAGAATAGAGTAGGAGAGAAGAATGGTAAAATTTGAGATTTGGAACATAAGGATAATTAAGATCTATAGATAAAATTTTAAAAAATGCAACAACAACTACCCTATCCACAAACAATGAGCAAAGATTGCTAAAGGTGGAGGAAAGTGGGTATTTTAAGAGCAGGAAAAAGGCTGTGAGATGACCATTTACAAGACAATTGGTTTTGAGAGACTGGGCAGGAGAGGAATAGTAAGAGTGCAGAATGGAAACAAGCTCTAGCAAGAGAGAAAACAAAATTTAAAATGAAAATAATAACAAAGGAGAAGGTAAAATGGGGTAAGAGAAGGGAGGAGCAAAATATAAGAGTTGAAATAAACTATAATAGAAAATCTGGTGACTTAATATGCACACTCTTTAAGGACAACAAATGAATGTTCACAAATTGTGCAGGAAAGGAAGTATTGCACATTATGGAGAAAACCATGGTAGAATTCATCTCAGTAACATCTAGTATTTACCATTTTTTTTTCTTTCTGGATCCACCTCTGGCAATGTCAGATGGTGTCCCGGTCTGGCCTTTGGCAGCCTGTTCAGGACTACCAGAGATCTACCCTCTTCAGTTGTTAATCTAGTCATTCTCCACTCAGCAGTCAGGCTTAAGCACCACAGGGTGGGGCAGAGTATCTCCTATGGGTCAGAGATATTGCTTCCCCTCAGGCTGATGCCACTCAGAGGGGCATGATGTGCCTGAGCAAGATGGCTCCTGCAGTCTGGGGGATGACTTAGCACTGGAATCCTGGTGGCTCCTCACTCAGTTCTCTCCCCAAGGCTATCATCTCCAGTCTCTCCTCAAGTATCTCTAGTCTACTCTGCATCCTCCACTTGTTTGCCAGCACCCAGGGTAAGTGGCTATGTGTGAAAAATTTATGCTTTGGCCTTTTAAATGCCTCTCTGCTTCTCCAGCTGTCCATCTCTGTTAGAGAGAAACCTTGACACTTTTTGCAGTTTGATCTTATCTGTATACTTTTCAGGCTCTGGTGATATAAGCTGGGGAGCACAGCTTGGGGTTTATACCACATGCTTCTCTGGGGGAACCCCCCTGGCTGCTGAGATATCCCTCCAGTACTTTAACTGCCACTCACGCAGGCCCAGCCAGCCCTCTCACATCTCCTCCACAATCCTTACCAGTCATGTTGTGTTGAAGCTGTTTCTTCTGGCTGTCTATGGTTGTAGGACTTCTCTCCCACTATTATTCAGTTGTTTATTCTGAATGATTTCTCCATGATTTTGTTGTAATTCCAGATTGGTTCTGGGAGGAAGTTAGTGTAACTTCCACTCATTCCTCCACCATCTCGGATTCTCCTAATACTCTTAACTACTATTTCAGCAAAAAGGAGGTTATGGTTTTACTAAGGGATTGAATTTTTAAAAGCATTTTCTTTTTTCTGATCTGGAGTTCACCTAACTTCAAAGAGAGAAATGGGAAAATTAAAAAAACTACAAAATTTCAAAGAAGAACTTCAGAAAAATGTTTCTCTACAACTCATGTATAATATGGATATTTGCAAGAAGATCAGGAACATCTCTACCACACTGCAAGAGCTGGCCACCAAATTATGTTACGAGCTATATAGGAAAGAGCCAGGTAATCCTAAATTCATCTCTAAGTTATTTATTAGGCAATGAACTAAACCTAGGTGTCACCTGAGAATCAGTCTTTTCCTAGGAATTCATTTTTTGGGGAAAAGGAATTAAATGTAGTTGACAGAGGGATTGATATTTCTATGCAGTTAGAAGAAAAACAGAAATAGTAATAATAGCATATGCCCCAAAATTACAGGGGATGGCAATAACTTAATGAGACATTAAACAATGTACAGTTTCTCTAATCTGACATTGAATAGATTTGGGGGGTTACTGAGGTCAACAGATGATAGAGAGAAAAGGGTATCTCTTTATAAGTGCCCTAAATTCCAGTGAATTTTTCACTTCTGTTTATTTATTTATTTTTATTTTATTTTATCATTGTTCAATTAAGAGTTGCCCCACCTTTCCCCTTTTGCTCACCTCAGTGAATTTTTAATGAGAGTTGAAAGAAAATAAAGTTAAGCCTTACCCTTGGAATTGGAAGACATTTGTCTTATATTATCTCTAGCACTTTCTATTGCTGTAGTAACTAAAGTATGTTCTTTGTGCCCTTGCAAAGTCACCCAAATATTCAACAAGTCAGAGCTAGAAATGGCATAGATGGAAAAGGCGGGATTGATGTTTGTGGGTTTCTCACCACCCAGTGTTTCTTGTGATTAGCCTTTATTACCATGTAGTAATTTTAAAGAATGACAAAAAGAGAATCAAATTAATCATTATCCAGGGCTCCTGAGGTGGGAAAATATACTGGAATCCAAATTTTTAATTTGAAATGTGTTATTCAAATTATTAGGTTGGCCAAACAGTTCATTTAGTTTTTTTTTTCCCATACGATGGCTCTAGTAGTGCTTAGTCGTCTTCAACTTCATTTGAACAACTTTATGAGATTGTATTGTAACAACTGTCATATCAGCATGCATTTAAAAATAAAACTTATCTAAATTGGTATATTTGTGCGGTCATTTTAATATTGAAGATAAAAGAATATGCAACATTGTCAGTGTATTATGCTTTATTATTTCAAGAAAGGTAAAAATGCAAAAGAAAAAAGATGTGCAGTATATGGAGAAGGTGTTGTGACTGACTGAACATGTCAAAAGCAGTTTACAAAGTTTCTTGGTAATATTGACATTTTTACCAAATAATTCTTTGTTGTGTGGTGTTGTCTTAAACATTGGAAGATGTTTAGCAGCACCCCTGGACTCTACCCACTAGAAGGCAATAACAGGAGATAGCTGACATATGCAAAATATCCAAATCAATAAAGTTATTGGTGAAAATGAAAAAATGTGTCTTTTATTTTATGGAAAAAACTAAATGGACTATTTGGGCAACCCAATATATTTTAGACATGTTGTGGTGATATATATGGGTTTAAAATACAGGGTGGATTTTCTTTGTCTTTGTTGTAAGAAGAAAGACAAGTAAATTTGGTTAATTTAACATAGAGAACAATGAGAATCATGAGAATAGTGAAGACTATCAACACACACCAAATGAAACAGCATTCTTCTTCCAGAGCATAAATGTAAACCTTGTCCAAAAGAATGGATGTGGCATGAGGACAGCTGTTATAAACTACTTAAAAATTATGACACATGGCAAAAGAGTGGCATGACATGTTCTGCTCACAATGCCAGCCTGTTGAAGATTAAGAACAAAAGTATATTGGTAAGGTTTTGTGGATCTCTGCTTGGGAGGGAGGAAATCACTTCTCTCAAGATAGAATAAAGAGGAGTGATGCATGCTGGGGAAGATTCAGATTTACCTTCTGTATAAACAGGGCAAAAATCAATCCATAGCTCTTCCTCAAATGATCCATTCACAGTTATTTACTCAAAAAAAGTTATTATGGCTACAAAAATCTGGACTGTTTTTAAATTCTATTCCATAACCCCTTTCACCTCATTTTGCTGTGTTTCCCCCTACTCTCTGTTTCTATTAAGATACGTTTACAGTGATTAGCCACCTCTTTGCCCCTAGACTGAATATTTACTGCTCAGTATTTGAATCCTGTGAACTACGTTGACCCTAAATTAAGGTTATGTGCGGATTGGTAGATCCTTCTGCAGTAACTGATGTATAAATGCTAGAGGAAGGCTTACAGTAAAAAAAGTCAATTTTCTTTAATAACTGAAAAATAGTATTATAATTTTAGAAAATGTTACATTCAGACAGTTATTTATAAGAATTTATATGTGAGGCAATATACAGAAATGGGAAGTGGTTATTTTAATAAACCATTTCTATTTCCCATAGGAATTTATAAAGTCCCAGAAGTTATATGGCTATTGGCTAGGATTATCTCCCAGGAAAGTTTACACAAAATACAAAAACTTGGATGAGACATTTATCTCCTCTGATTGGTAAGGCTTTAGTTTTCCTTGAATGTTTCTGGCTGATATGAGTAAAGGAGTTTTCCTCAGGAGCATTGTAGATTACTATTAAAAGTGGCTTCAATTAAAATTGCATTTGTAAAGAATTCTTTTCCACAACTATTTTTATGTATCTGATAATGCAAGAAGTTGTCACAAATGTCTTCTCATTATCTTGAAAAGTCACTAACAAATTTATAGTAATCAACTAAGGGAGAATTTCTGTAAATAGCATTTTTATCTAAGAGTATTGTAGAAGCCAACAAAATTTATTGTGTTTGAACATGTCTAAAATGATGCTAAGTACTGGGATTCATAGATGAACAAAAAAGTGATTCTACCCTTAGTTACTTCACTATTGATCATACAATCAGACTCAATTTAAAAATCTGCATATAAAAAAGGATAGAACATGATAATTCTTCAGTTGGAATAACAAAAAATAAATTTTAGCTTTGAAATTTGTGTTATAACTGACACTTGAAATGGCCATTTTTGAGTGAAAATTTTAGAGGTACACTAGCATTTCTGGTAAAGAGAATAAAATGCACCTGAATGTGTATATTGTGTATAGGCTGTCTATAAAATATTTTGTTGTGTAATATATTAAAATGTGATTATAAATGCATTCATATGTTATATTTGTTCCGCATGTAATGGGAAAAAACAAGACATAAAAAATAATGTCAAAATTTTATCTGCAGTTTATAAAATGTCCAATCTGGGAAGCAGATTAGATTAGAGAGAGAAGCCAGACTGTCACCTGATGCGTACTGCCGCAAGCCCGCGGATTTACACACCTGTGTGGGTTGAGGACACACGAAGCAGGAGGGAACTCAGGGTGATTGTGTTGCGGTGCTGCCACACTGACTCTGAGCTCTGTGATTCCTGCACACTCACCAACTTGGCCAGACAGCATGTAGAAGCTTTGCTTTTTTGTTTTGGTTGTGTTTTTCTTCTAATAAAAATAATAAGTGATTTTTTTTTAAAGGAGTATGGGTCGAAAAGACAAGGCAGCTTTATCTTTGGCAGTTTGCAATGATAGGCCAGAAAAGGCGATAAGTAGAAACAGAAGATTAAAGAATATATAGTTAAAAAATCTCATTTGGAGTGAAGCACTAAGAATAAAGGTAGTGTGTATGTCAGAGGAGAGTATAGATGGAACCTTCTTTTGAAAAAGTAGAATTTCCATGTGTTTATTTATAATTTCTACTAATGGGAAGATAATCTGTAATGGATCAAAAATATAATAGATGTTTCTAATTATAAAGAAATAACACTAAAATAAAAGTTATATAATAATGTATGTATATATATAACACACATATTTGTATATTATATATATATACACATATAATTCCCTTTTGTTTTTTATTCTAAGTGTTATTTTGGAGCTTGTTTCTGAAAAGGGGTGTGATCAATGACATTTGTATTATGTCACCTCAAATAGGAATTTTTACTTTTGGCAATTTGGTGAACTTATTTATTGACTAATAATCATTATTTATAAGCTCACATATTAATACTATTTTTTTCCAAAAGATAACATTTCAATTTACCAGTTTGCCTTCATGCATAATCCCTAACCAATAATCTTGGATAAGGGGCTGGTAAAATACAGAATTTCAGTGTAGAATCTCTAAAAAAACATAGCTAGAGGGCTATGTCACTTGGAAATGATGTCAAGCTTAAGGTATCACACATCAGGTTAATTCCTGATGTTGACGATTATGAAAAACATTTGAGGAGGACAGTGTCAAATACTACTGAGCCAGCCTAATGGAACGGCATTGTTCTAAATCATATCAGGTGCTGGGGAAGGGAGGCATTATGTCTGAAAGAACAGCAAATATTCCAGATGTGGGCAAGGGAAAAATAAGGCAGTCTTTCACATTATATATGTTAATAAAAATGAGGACACTCTTGATATTCTGAATGATAATTAATTTTTTTAGACAATGCAGAGCTTAGGAGCAAAAGTAATTTTTCTGTGAATACACTTCAAATGTTTGACTAGCCAGGTGTAATTCTTTATTTTCTCTTTCAGGTTTACAAGAAACACAAGTGACTTAGATGATGGAACATATTGTGGATTTATAGATAATATAAACTATGTTTATTATACTTTCTGTACTTCCCAAAAATATGCTGTGTGTGAGAGGTTAGCTAATCCAGTGAAGATTGAGAGTACACTCGTGAATGAAGAACCAGATGGAAGGATATAGTTAATGTAATTATTTTGCCTTAGATACCATCCACAAGTAAAGCCTGCTTTAAAAAACATATATCTTGTGGACCACACAAATGGAATAAAGATGCTGTGAAACCAAATTTCTGCCTCTTGCCTAACAATTTACATTTTTAAATGTCTTCTTTCTCTCAGTTTCTAAGTAAAAGAAACCAAAGTCAGATCTAAAGTGAAATAATATCATTTAGATATAGTCAGATATTATTAAGCATCAACACAGATTTGGGTGAGAATACTGAAAAGGAAAGTACTTTTTTCTTGGTTTTCCAGACATAAACAAGGTAAATATCAAACTTATGGAGAATCAGAAAAAAAACTGAATCTGGGAATATATAGAAGTGTAATAAATCATGACCAATTGGGGCTTATTCAAGTAACACAGCCTGATTTACACTTTGAGAAAAAGAGAAAGATAAAAAATGGAATTGTCCAATATTTTCCAAAGAAATCTATAGATTCGATGTAATCCCTATCAAAATACCAATGACATATTTCACAGAAATAGGACAAATTATTTCAAAAACTTATATGGAACCATAAACAACCCAGAATAGCCTGAGCAATTTTGAGAAAGAAGAACAAAGTGGCAGGGAGCCCAGTACCTGATATCAAACTATTTTGATTATAAGGCCACTGTAATAAAATCGGTCTACTACTGGCATAAGAACAGACACGTAGATACATGGAACAGAATAGAGAGCCCAGAAATAAACCCATGTCAACATGGGCAGTTAATTTACAAAAGGGGCAGGGACATAAACTGGAGTAAAAACAGCCTCTTCAAAAAATGGATTTGGTCCCTGGCTGGTGTAGCTCAGTGGATTGAGCGTGGGCCTGCGAACCAAAAGATCACGGTTTGATTCTCAGGGCACATGCCTGGGTTGCAGGCCAGTTCCAGGCAGGGGATGTACGAGAGGCAACCACACATTGATATTTCTCTCCCTCTCTCCTTCCCTTCCCCTCTAAAGATAAAATTTAAAAAAAAAATGGATTTTGGGAGATCTAGACAAGTACATGCCAAAAAATGAAACTCGACCACCAACTTATACCATAAACCAGAATAAACTCGAGATGGATACAAGACTTAAGTATAGGTCGTGACACCATAAAAGTCCTAGAGAAAAACATAGGTAGGAAAATCTCAGATATCCCACACAGCAATATTTTCACCGATACATCCCCCTGGGGCACCGGTGGCAAACACAAGGCTCTCAGGCCGAATCCCGCCCTCCACCTTTTTTATCCGGACCAGCACCTTGTTTCTGCCCTGTGGCAGTGCTGAGCTCCTTGCCTCTAGTTAAGGAGTAGTTACATTCACACAGTCCTGAAATTACAGTCAGCCTTTTGAAGGCAACTGAGAGGCTATGTGGCTCCTGATGAAAATGAGTTTGACACCCCTGCCCTAGGGCAAGGGATATAAAGGAAAAAAATAAACAAATAGGACTACATCAAACTAAAAAGCTTTTGCACAGCTAAAGAAAATATCAACTAAATGAAAAGGGAACAAGATTTTTTTAAGCAGGACTACATAAATACCAATAATGAAAAAGATAGAAAAATTAGATTTTATAAATAAGAACACTATTAGAGAGTGAAAATTCAAGTCATAACCTTGAAAAACACATACGTTGAATTTTTAGACATGTGCTGAATTTTTTGATATGTGCTGAATTTTGTATTAATATATACATATCCATATTTACATAGAACTCATAATAAAGATGTAATTAATTCCTACAAATTAATAATTAAAAATAACTCTAATTAAAAACAGGCAGAAAGACTTAAAGAGGTACTTATCAAGAAGGATATTCAAAGAACCAAAACACATATAAAAGTTGCTCAATATCACTGTTATCCGGAAAACAATTTAAAATAAAAATATAGTGGAGTACTCTCCAGAATGAGTAAAATTAAAGTCTTACAATACAGAAAACTAACAAAATGTGTAATGCACTGGATTTTCTGTGGTCAAACTATCATCAGTATTCTTAAGTCCAGGAAACACTTTTCCCAGAATCCCTTGACCTCTTTAGGTACTGGTCAGAATTAGGTAATGAAGGGACCTCATAAATAATTAAAAGGCAACATTGAGGCAGAGATCATTATTTTCAAAAGGTTGCTCTAGGCAAACAGTATGGCAGGTGAAAGCTGAAGTGCCTGGTAGGCCTCAAGTTATCATCTCCTCCTTCTCCACATCCAGCTCATCTTGCTGGCTTCTTAGCCTGCCGAATCCACAGTAATCATAGGTCTATCCACAGGTGCGGTGGTGCAGTCCTGCAGAGACTACTGTATTCTTGTGGGAGAATTTCTAAGGAATTTCATTGTAACCCCAATGTTGTAAATGAACATATTTTTACTTGGGAATGAATGACCCAAGTTTTGAAATACTGCATTTTGAAATGCAGAGCTATTTGCACTTCAAAAGCTAGCTTTTACCAGCACCAGGCCTGGGGGAAGGTTAGCAAAATTCCTAAAGCACCTTGAGATGCTCCTCTGCTTGCCTCTACCAGTCAGTTTCCTGTTACATTCAGTTACTGAAAGAGCATTTGTCAGTACTTGCTCTGCATGATGTAGGTTCTCAGTGAGTCACCAAGGATCACTAGGCTGTGCTGGTGGTTGGTTGGAGTCTGCTCCTCAAATGTCCCAGGGATACCATATCTAGCTGCTACCCATTGAGTTGCTCCCACACTTTTGTGGTGGGGTAGGGTTTTAGGGAGTCATCGAGGTCAGGCCAGCAGAGCTTATCAGGCCCAAACAGACCAAAATATGATCCTATGAAGGGAGGGCTCTGCACTGGTTGGGCATGCAAGGGAAAAATTGTCCCTGTCCTAAAACCACACAACTCAGTCTGTTCCAGATTTTGTCAGGAGCCTGATCTCAGGAGGATAGGGATGCCAGGATTTGGGAGGATGGGACTAGTAAACCACTTGTGAGTGGAAGGTGCTGGTCTGGCTTGGGGGAAGGTGGGGCAGACGGCCCCTGTGCCAGAGCCACACAACTTAGTCTGTCCCAGATTCTGTATAGACCTTGGCATGGTGGGGCCACCAGGAGTCAGGAGGAGGGGCCACTGGGATACTTGGGCTACTGAATCTCCTATGAGGGGAAGTTGTCAGTCAAGTTTATGGGAAAGTGAGGCGATGGCCCTTCAACCCAAAACCACACAGCTCAGTCACTGACACACCCTGAATTTTCCCAGACCTCTACACCCCACCCAGGCAGCTGACTCCTCTGCAGGGTGGGATGAGAGGGAATTTAGAGGGTGGGGCTATTGCTTTCCCCCAGGATGATGCCCTATTGCAGGTAGTGCCCCACCCAAGAAAGGACAATGACTCACCACAGGGATTTGGGTGGCTATCCCTTAACCTTTTCCCACAAAGCCACAAACCCCAGTCTCCCCTCATATGATTCTAGTTTGTTCTGCTCTCCTTCCTCCAGGGTCCAGGATGCATGGCTGTGAACAAGATTTTGTGCTTTGGCCTTTTAAGAGGATACCTTTTTTCTCTAGCAGAGTCACATTTCTCCTGTTGGACAGAATCCCAAATTTTCACAGCCAGATGTTATGTGGGTGCTTGTTCCAGGTTCTGGTGCTTGGGACTGAGGAGCCCAGATTGGAGTTGAGACCTCACACTTATTAAGGGGAACTTTTGCAGCTGAGATATTCCTCAGGAATCTCAGCCACTGCCCATGGGAGTAGGACCAGCCCTTTGCACATCTCTGCCCTTCTTAGTAGTATCAATGTGGCTTCTTTTGGAAATCCTTGGTTACAAGACTTCTCTTGAGATAATCTTCAGTTGGCTATTCAGCTTACTTGCTGTATATGTCAGCTGCAATTCCAGATGGGTTTTGGGAGGAAGTGAGTGTAACTTCCACCTACTCCACCTCCATCTTGGATTTTTCTCATTTTATTTGGTTAGGCTCTTCATCTTTTTCTTCTTGATGTGTCTAACTAAAATGTTATAAATTTTGTTTATCCTTTTAAAGAACAAGCTCTTGGTTTATTGATCTTTTCTATTGTTTATTAGACTCAATTTCTCTCCTCTCTGATCTCTATCATTTCCTTCCTTTTACTCACTTCAGGCTGAGTTTGTTTTCCTTTTTCTAGTTCCTTTTTGTGTAAGGTTAGATTGTTTACGTGTGATTTTCCTCTGTCAGCCTATTGCACAATGCTTAATTTTTCTTGAAAGTCGATACAGGTGTCTTTATTAATAAGAATATTTAACAGTTTCTTTACACTGAGCAATACTGTGATTATTTATTAATGAATTAATAATTTATCCATTTAGAGATACCAATTGAAGATGTATCATATGGTTGTCACTATGCCAGATACTCAGAACACAGTGAGCATGCTGTCCACTGACTAATCTTGTGCTGGATCCTAAGCAGGGTACTGGGTCTCCCTGAACTTCAATTCTGCAATATTTAAAATAGGTGAATATAAATATATATATTTACCACTTTCCTCCCCAAATTCAAATTATCAGAAATCAGGTCCTATCTTGATGGGTGGACTCTAAAGAAAGAACTGCCACTTTAAAGTATATCATGCTTTTTTTTTGTCAATTAATATGCTGTTTTTAACTTCTCAAGACTCTCTTTAATCCAGAAAATAGGAAGTAAAAAAGGAAAAGAAAAATATTTTGTTGAGAATTAACTCACCTGTGGTTTTCTGGGAGTTAGTAGTGGGTCAAGTACTACATGAAATTATAAGTGTTTTCACAGGTACAATGTAATTAACAACTTCATACATGCAGGAAAAAACTTGAATTTGTATTTTCACAGGGTAGTTTTGAGTCTGGTTATCTGTATGGTTTTTCCACAAATTAAAAAAAAATATTTATATTTAAAACACACATTTTTCTCTTAAGACCATTTCTTCAACTTGATGCTTTAGTAGAGGAAGTTAGAAAAGGGAGATAAGACATGTGCAGAAGTAACAGTTCTGTTTTTGACACTATTTTTGCTTGTTTTTTACAAAGGCAATTCACTCAACTTAGTCTCCACGTGCATGAATCACCCAACAACAGCAAGAACAACTTCAGGGTGATAGCACAGTGCAGAGTGATTGTGTTGTGCTTTCTTTGTTCAGTAATATCTGAGGAAGTGACCTATGCCACTCTCCAATTTCCAAATCCTTCAAGTCAAAGAAACTCCAGGAAAGCTTCAGTCTCAAGAGAATAGGTAAGGTCCTCTGTGCAGGATCAGACAGACCAAAGACTATTCAGCTATACTATTGGTGGGTTCTCCTGGCTTCAGCTCAAGGCTATTAGACTCTTCTAAGATTCAATTATGGAGTGCTAGTTCATAGTAAAGTCACTATGTCAGACCCTAAATTTATCTATCTTACTTAGTTTGTAAGATCATTATAGAGTGTAAAAGAAGACTGTAGTCTAAGCTTCTGGAAATCCAGATTCCTGGTGTCACCACAATAGCATTTCTTATATTTTTTAGAGATTATAGGTTATTAGAGGAAGGAAAAACAGAAACAGTATGACAATAATTCTCCAGGATTTTAATTTAACTGCTAAAAGATATTAAATAGACACATGCTATGGAATTCAAAGGACGATCACACTCTACTCAGTGATGTAAACATTTCTTTCTTTCTAAGATGGAATAGACTGAAGGCTCCTTATTTCAACATAATATAATTCCAGTCTGCATAATTGCAGTCTGTTGTATCTAACAATTCAATCCCTAGAAAGTTAGATATAACACTGAAGCAGTAGGAAGATAACTTTTGAAAACATCAAAATCATATTTACTGAAATATTGTTATTGTGATGAGATATATGATTTCTTGTGCATTCCTGAGATTATTTTTGTTCTTTATAAATTTTTATTTACATATTTTAATATCTTTGTATGTTTTTAAATTTGTTTTTAAGTTCTTTAGGTTTTAATATAATATTACATCTTCCATAAATATGTGGAACTTTTAATTTGCTTATTTACCCCAAAGTATTTCATACTCAAATGATGAAGAAAAAGCAGTCTATATAAACAAACCTGATTATAGAATTTTAGGCATCGGGTTAGAAGATTATGTTTTAGAGACAAATTTCTCAAATAGAGTCATCTTTTCTATGATATTTGATGAAGGAACTATGTGTATAGAGGTATTACATCATCACCATCCAATTAATATCATAGGCAACTGATCTCATGAGGTTACAAAATTGGAGAAGCAATTTATGTTCAGTCATATATTTCCCAATCTTAAACAATTGTTATTAAATTTTTCATAATATTTTTATTGTTTTACATACATCTGGGTAGGTTGCTTGAATTTACTTTTTAAAGGGTCACAAAAAGTTTGTGTATTAAGAAGAATATCTGTTATCAAAATCAAGCAAAAAATAGTGGGGATATCTAAATAGTTAGAAAGTAAAAAGAGGACTAGAACAAAGAGGGGTTTTTTTATTTTTTATTTTTTAAATACTTTTACATTTTTCTCCCTGTAAATATAATCATGAAGTGCCAGAACTGGAGCTGGATGGTGCAGCTGAAAACAGACCAGAGGCAGCTGAGAGCGTAATTGAGGTGGCAGAGAGAAAGGTAAGAACTCTTGGAATAAATAGAAAGGTAAGGTAAGAACTATTGGAATAAATAGAGCCACTGGGTCAAAAGGAAATTTAAAAAAGACGTTATGTGAGATGTTGTGGCACAAAAATTAGAGATTACTTTTAAAGACAAAAGATGGAAAAAATTTGAGAAATGAACTAAAGAGGGTAAACACAAGGTGATACACTCATACCCTTTATGGGAAACCATCTCATTTTTTATATTTTTCTCCATCTATCCCCAGAGTTTTCATATCCTTTTCTGGAGTTTTCTTATTTTTATAACATTAAACATCCCAATTTTAATGATTATATCCTTTTCTTATATTTTATGGGTGATTTTTCTTAAATTGTCTTTTAATTTTCCTATCAGAAAATATGTTCTTGGTATTATTTTATTTCATCAACTTTTTGTTTTCTAAAGGCTTTTTATAACATTCTATTCTGTGTATAGAAGAATCGTATCTTACTTATCTGATGTTTTTTTTTAAATTATATTTTCAAGTCAACCTTATTGAACTATAATTTAAATACAAAATAATATTCTCACATTTACTGTATAGTTTATTGTACTCAATAAATGTATATCTATATACCACCAAAATTAATATACACAATATATTTGTCACCTTCAAAGACACTTGTGTGACTTCCAAGTTATTCTCACTGCATTATCAACAATTTTAGCTGCAGATAATCATTGACCTATTTTCTGTCATACCTGACTATTCTGCCTGCTCTAGAATTTAATACATATGAATTTGAATAACATATACTCTTCATGACTATCTTCTTTCATCAGCATAATTTAAAAATGTTTTCAAGTATATTTTATTGATTATGCTATTCAATTGCCCCATTTTCTTTCTCCCCTTTATACTCCTCCAGCCTGCACCATTTACCCTCTTTCCCTTCAGCATTCCTCCACCCTTAGATCATGTCCATGGGTCATACATATAAGTTCTTTAGATTCTCCATTTCCTATACTATTCTTAACCTTCCCCTGTCTATTTTGTATCAATTCTTCTTCTTATTCCCTGTACCTTTTCCCCCATTCTCACCCCACCCCCTCCCTGCTGATAACCCTCCAAGTAATCTCCATTTCTGTGATTCTGTTCCTGTTTTAGTTGTTTGCTTAGTTTTTTTTTTTTTTTTTTTTTTTTTTTTTTTTTTTTTTTTTTTTTTTTTTTTTTTTTTTTTTTTTTTTTTTTTTTTTTTTTTTTTTTTTTTTTTTTTTTTTTTTTTTTTTTTTTTTTTTTTTTTTTAGGTTCAGTTGTTGATAGCTGTGAGTTTGTTGTCACTTTACTGTTCACATTTTTGATCATCTTCTTTTTGTTAGATAAGTCCCTTTGGCATTTCATATAATAAGGGCTTGGTGATGATGACCCCCTTTAACTTTATCTTACTTGAGAAGCACTTTATCTGCTTCCATTCTAAATAGCTTTGATAGCTATTTGATAGCTTTGCTGGAGGAGTAATCTTAGATGTCAGTCCTTCATTTTCATGACTTTAAATACTTCTTTCCAGTTCCTTCTGTCTGTAAGGTTTCTTTTGAGAAATCAGCTGAGAGTCTTATGGGAACTCCTTGTAGGTAAGTCCTTTTCTTTTGCTGCTTTTAAGATTCTCTCCTTATCTTTAATCTTGGGTAACTTAATTATGATGTGTCTTGGTGTGTTCCTCCTTGGGTCCAACTTATTTGGGACTCTGAGCTTACTGGACTTGCATGTTTATTTCCTTCACCAGATTGGGGAAGTTTTCTTTCATTATATTTTCAAGTAAGCTTTCAATTTCTTGGTCTTCCTCTTCGCCTTCTGGCACCCCTATGATTCATTTGTTGGAACATTTACAGTTGTCCCAGAGGTTCCTAAGACTCTCCTCATTTTTTTGAATTCTTGTTTCTTCATTCTGTTCCTGCTAAATGTTTATTTTTTTCTTTTGTTCCAAATCATTGGTGTGAGTCCTGGTTTCCTTCCCTTCACTGTTGGTTTCCTGTATATTTTTCTTTATTTCACTTTGTGTAGCCTTCACTTCTTCCTTTATTTTATGGCTGTACTTAATCATTTCTGTGATCATTCTAATTACCAGTGTTTTGAATTTGGCATCTGATAGGTTGGCTATCTTCTTGTTGCTTAGTTCTTTTTCTGGAGTTTTGATGTGTTCTTTTATTTGGGCCATATTTCTTTGTCTTGGTACACCTGTTGCATTGTAAGGGGCAGACCTTTAAGTATTCACTATACTTAAAGGGCAACCCACTTCACTGTGTTGTGGTGCAGTCCGGATGAATGTTTCTTCTTTAGCTCCTTGGTTGTCAGACTTCTATGCAGTTTGATTTTCTGGTAATTCTGTTTTTTTATTTTTTAATTGATTGCTGTCCTTCTTTTGGTTGTGCAAAGAAGCAAAGCATATCTACCTATGCCTCTGTCTTGGTTGGAGGTCCTCATTAGCATAGTGTTTTTGAGATTCATCCATGTTGTGCAGATTAGTAGTTAATTCCTTTTCATTGCTGAGTAGTAGCCCATTGCATAGATACATCACAATATTTATCCATTCACCTGTAGGTAGATATTTTAGTTACTTCCAGTTTGGGGCTAGTATAGATGAAGCTGCTTTTATGGGCATGTCTTTTTGTAGATGTATTTTTTAGAAATTATGTTAGGTAACTATCTACCTAGGAGTAGAATTCTAGATTTGATTGGAGTATGTTTAACTTTATTAGAAATTGTCAAAACCATTTTTCACATTTACACTTCCACCAGGAAGTATATTTACAGAAGTTTTGAAATTTCATCATTGTGTTAGCTCTGCTTTTTCTAAATTGCTCATCTGTGTTTTATTTTTTCCTCAGTCTTTTATGTTGTCAGTTTTCTTCAAATATCTGGTGATCCTTGGTTACCTTTAAGAGTGTGAAAACAAATCAATTTTGTTGGTCCCATGTGTATATGTGATTGGCTTATTAAATGTAGCCTTCATGGACTGGGGCAATTCACTGAAAAACTCCATTGTCAGTGTTGGTAGGTTTTTTTCTCTGTCTTTGGCCAGTTAATTGCTCTGGAAATGAATCCTCCAACACGCTGCCCCAGGCAGTATCCTATGAGAATTGATAAGAGGGTGTAACTCATTTTTGTGGAGTGGAGGAAAAATACTGATGAGGGGAGTCTGCTTGTATCTTACATGGATGTTTAGGCACATTTTCAGTTTTCAGATCACTTATACCTCCACATGGGAAGTACCAGATATCATCAATTCCTGGAGCTGTTTGGGGTTCTTAAATGTGAATTAGCTTGCTTCTTTTGTTTCCTCAATGCTGACTTTGCTTCAGTTTCTCAGGGCTCATGAATTTACTAGTCTACCTTCTAAAATTCCATTTCTTTGGTTTTCTTCTTTTTTAAATCATGAATCTATGCCTTCTTTAACCCTCTTTCTACATTTTATTGGAGTTTTTAGAGAAAACCAGGGGAGAAGAATGAGATCTATGTATAACAATTATTTCCAAACTGATCAATCAACATTTCAGTTAACTCAAATGCACTTTTTTATTATCAAATACCTCCCCTGAATGGAGCTAGCATAGACAGAGCATTGAAGGTATATATAATATATGTCCAAAACTGTCATGAGATTCCAATGAAAAGAAGGGGTAATGGATTTGTTTATTTCTGTGCTAGTTAAGAGATTCCCAGAAAAGAAAAGGGCCTAGTCTCCTGATACTACTGGACTCCACATAGGAAAGGTGGTGCCAGTCTTCTTGTGAAATCTCAAGAGGACTTACTTGTCTTTCTGGCCTCAGAGAATTAGTATCCAAACTGAACAGGCATGCAGAACCAGTCCTCTGTAATTCTAAATCATAAAGCATACTGGCCTTTGCATCTGAGAAAATACTGGACCAGGTGTCTTTTTTCATGGATCATAGAATTAACAGCTTGTCATCTGGTATTCCATTGACACATAGTGAAAGAAATGCATGCTTTCCATCACGTGTAGGTTAATGGTTCTCAAAGTACTCCAAAGCTTATTGTCAAACACAAGAGTAAATAAAATTAAGACAAAACAATTAAAAATAGCTACTGATCTTAGGGGACTCAGAGGCCAGAGGAGGAAGAAAAAGCCAGACTCTAAACAATTCCTGGAAGAGAAAGACAAGCACAATAAACACCCAATACAATAACATCATTTCAGATATTAAGTTATAGCCTTACAAAAATTTAAACTGAAATAATATGACTTTCACTGTAATAAATTTAGTAGATGAAATGAAAGAAAAAGTGAAGGTCATTAAGGCCTCATGCATGTCCTGGAAGATCATACGGAAGAAATTATTCAAAATTAAAGAGACATTAAAATCATTATAGACTCGAGTAATGAAGCCAATTGATTTCATAGGTAAATACTAAGATTCTGTAAAGAGCAAAAATAACAGACATAAACAAGGGAATAATTAAAGGACAATTAGGTACCTTCTAATACTGAGTAAAAATGGAGAGAAATTATTACCATTTACTCATCCTGAATTCAGAAAATACATAATTCATTCATTCTAATAAAATAGAAAATCATCATACACTTCAAGTGAGAAACATACACAAGAAATTTTCTAAACACAGAAGAATTTATAAGGGAAACTTTAGAGGAATGTAAAAAAGTAATAACTGATGATGGGATGATTACAATAAAAATTATAATAATAAGTGTTAAATTATTTTTGCAATGAAATAAATGTATTCCTAGAGAGTCTGTAATAGTTTAGGACAAATTTTACAAAATTCTCACATTAAAACCTAATCCCCCTACTTCCTGTGGCTGTTTTGTTTGTTACCATATTGTGTTCATTAGATTCCATGTATAAGTGAAATGTGTGGTATTTTTCTGTCACTGACTGGCTTAATTCACTTACATAATATTCTGGAAGGACCTAGATAGTATTAATACATATTTTAATAAAAGTAAAATAAAATAAGAATCAATGAATTTAAATGTTTAAGTTAGAATAATTTTGAAGACAGAATATAATCTGAAGACTGGTTTCATTTAAAGGAACCCAATACCAAATTAAGGAAAAATAACAAAAACAAAATTATCAGATATTAGGAATAGTTTTAAAATACAGCCATCAACTGGGAGAGAATAAATACATATGACTATAGTCTATGTAAATTTATGGCAACAAATTTGAAAATCTAAAGGAAATAGATGATTTCCTAGGAAGCTGATATTAAAGAGAATGCCTGAAAAGATCAATCCTCAGAGAATGGGTAGGAAATTGGATTAAGTAATACATTTCAATACTCGTGTGGAAAAGTTAAGGAAGAATATCCTGCAGGTGGTCAACACTGACTACATGGAGATGGAAGGTAGACCAGGGAAAGCAAGATTAGGAAGATGGGGTTGGGGGAAGACTGATAAATTATAAACCAGACAGTGTCCATAAAAGTACTCAGAACATGACTATAATTACATTTATGTGAAACTGTGTTTTTAATGTTAGAGTTGAATCTAGAGACTTCACATAAATGAGGACTGCTTGACTTTGCAAATTATTTTTTTCATTAAAATAGACTTAAATGGTCCTATACACTGAGGTGCAGAGGAGGTTGGGGAAAGAGAGAGTAGCATAAAGTGTGTTTTTCATCTCATTCTGCTGAATTTGTGCTTCCTCATAAGATATTCTAATCCATGGAAAGTGTGGGGCCTTGTGGCTTTCATCGTGCTGATGCTGAACTTGGCAGTGATGGCTGGACTGGGAACCCTGGTATTGATGAGTAAGTTTCCCCTCTTCTCTGAGGCTGTTCCTTCATTTTATCATGCACATCGCATTATTCTGATATTATGTTACTTAATATTTTAAGTACTAATGTTTTCTCAAGCTCTTCACACACAGTCTCACTTAATCTTCAGCCCAACCATAACCTGTAGGCACATCGTTTCTCAATTTCCAGTTCAGAGTGTCCAGAGTACTTTTTAAATTCTGTGTGATTAATAAATGATCAATGGAAAATCTTTGATCATATATGTATCATTTTATTTTACACTTTATAGTTTTAATACCCTTTTGCCTTTCATGTTTCTACCTTTTGCCACATCGGTCATATTCTTTTCCTTGAATACTTCCCCAACCCCTGCCATAATTTGTTTCTTTAAATATCCATTAATTATTTATTTGAGAATTAAAATACTTTTTTAAACACTCCATATTTGGGGATGTGTCTGCCCAAGCCTGGATGCTGGTGAGAAGTGCCCGTTCCCATTCATTTCTTCATACAACAATAAGTAGAAAGGCATCCTGAGGAAATAGAAAGTAATTATCACTATAATTACTAACATTTCTTGAATGCTCATCTTGGTGATTTTTATCTCATTTAATCCTTACAGAACTTAAGTTAAAAATTAAAGTTTCCATTAATTTGCAAGACTGCCAGGTAACTAACATCTATCTATCAAGAAAAGCTGGGTTATGTTGTAATAATTCACAGAATGGATGATAGTTTATGAAACTTTCTGGATCTTCTGAAGTTCTTCTTTTAAGATTTTGTTTATTTTTAGAGAAAGGGGAAGGGAGGGAGAGAGGGAGAGAAACATCAATGGGTGGTTGCCTCTTGAGTGTCCCCTACATGGGACCTGGCCTGCAACCCAGGCATGTGCCCTGACTGGGAATTTAACTAGTGACCCTTTGTTTCTCAAGCCAGTGCTCAATCACTGATCCACACCAACCAAGGATGAATCTTCTGAAGTTCTTAGAGACACGGTCCCTGTCTTTTGAATTTCATCTTTAATTCTGAGGCATGTGCTTACAAACTCCTTAAATTATGGTTATAACTTAAAAAAAAACTCAAATTCACAACACATGGGCTCAGTAATATACTGAATTGCACTGTCTTTTATTTTGAAATTTCTGCTTCATGTACATTTTTTACATTTTGAATTTAAACTTATTTGGGCATTTTCTTAAACAAGGAACTAGTGCACCATTGAGTAACTTAAATCATTTTTATCTCAATTATTTTTTTATTTTTTTAATATTTTATTTATTTTATCTTTAGAGGGGAAGGGAAGGAGAGAGGGAGAGAAATGTCAATGTGTGGTTGCCTCTCATTCGTCTCCTTCTGGGAACTGTCCTGCAACCCAGGCATGTGCCCTGACTGGGAATCGAACTGGTGACCCTTTGGTTCACAGGCCCGCGCTCAATCCACTGAGCTACACCAGCCAGGGTATAACCATTACTTTTATCAAACTAATATCCTTCTCTCTCTCTCATTAAATTCAGTTCTCTTAAATCCTTTCTTCTTTTTTCCTTAATTTAAACTCCCATTTTAGTGGAATTTTGTTGGCTATATAGGGAATAAACGTTCTGTATATTTGCATGTCTGAGAAGGTCTTTATTTTGGCTAGATATAAATTTGAAGGTGAAAAATTAATTTCTTTGAGGATATTGTAAAGAGTGCATCATTGTCTCTAGCAAACAATGTTTTTAATAAGTCTGTTCCCAGTGTGATTTTCATTCCACAAAATTGACCTGATTTTAGCTTTTAAATACTTTCTTCATTTTTTTAGGGGTTGAAATTTTAGGATATTCTGGGTATGAGTATTTTTTTAATCATTTATTTGGGGTGCACTTGGTGGGCCTTCTCAATCTGAAAGTTTATGCCAAACTTAGGGCAAATAAGTGCGATTACTAATAAGTTTATGTTTTCTACTTTATTTCTTTGTTTGTTTTCATGACATCTTTGCCTCAAATGTTAAAATTTGCAAATTGTCATCTCTTTTTGGTTTTAAACTGTGGGAGATTTTCTAAACTTTATTTATTAATCTTTATATTGATTATTATTTTGACAATCATATTTTTTAACCTGATAAAATCTTATGTGATTCTTGAGAGTTGTTTTTTGTAGTATCTTGTTCTTACTTTTGGAATCCTGTAAGTATGTTAATTAGAGGAGACATTTAAAATATGACTCTTGTCTTTCCTAAATTTTTCAGGGGGTAGGCATAGACGGGTTGTTTTTTTTTTTTGACACTATTGCTATTAAAACAGGATATGTTTTCTGTTAGATTTCTCTGGAGATGAGAAATCTACCTGGATATTTTCAGAGTGGAAACCAGTGTAGAATGTATGAACAGAAAACTTCTCAAATGAAGATGGTTATAAAGTGTGGCACTAATAATCATAGTATAAACTTAGGCTTTGCTAGATAGTTTATTCAGTTTCTTCAGAGAGGAACCACATCATTTCCTCTGCCGAAAATCCTATACCCTCTCACTAATTTGTCTTCTTTTCATTCTTTACTCTTTCCTTTCTTACCTTCTTTCATTATAAAAAAAATTGTCAAGCAGTTGGGGGGAGACCCTGATAATATACAGTTTTCAGCATAACAGTTTAACAATTCTTCATCTTGAGGATCTTATGATATGATAGGAAAAGCAGAGGAGTAAACAGATAACTATAACTAAGTGTAAGAAATGCACATAATCATAAATATATAATTCAGAAAAACATAGTTGGAGGGATAGTCAAGACTGGATGAGGATACAATATTCAATATTCAATATTCAATATTGGGAGTGAAAGCATATTAAATAAAAGTGATGGGCAATAGCCTGACACTCAGGAAAAGTTCAAGGTATTCAAAATATATGTGGACTGATAAGGAATAAAATTAGAATGTTATTAAAGTTCATGGAAGTAATGTGGAGGGTTTGAATTTTAACCTGAAATCAATGGCAGAACACTAAATAATTTAAAGCAACATCACTGGAAACAGCAAAGTGATGAGGTTTCTGTAGAAAATTTAGCATAATAGAAATGGACTAGGGTCTTGTTGCAACAATCCAAACACATTGAAGTTTTTTCTGATTGCTTTTAATTATCCCTCATCATTTTTCTTCCTCTGTATCTATGATTCTTCTATCTCAGATTGTTTCAGATCCATATCCCATTTAACTCCATATCATATTCTCTTTCTTCTCTCATATGTTAAACAGTCAACTCATTTAATATATAAGCTTTGTTAATCATTTCAATATATAATGCAGATGTTTGGAAATTCTGATATATATGCTTACTGATTGTATATCTCTGCATACATATTATGCATATGTGTCTACCAGTGTCAAAGACTTTCCTTGTTTGCTTTTCAGACCTCAGATGTTGCTCATGCCCAAAGGCATGCAAATGTCAGAACAAGAGCAAAAGGAATTCCTCCTCCCTGAGATGTGACAGTGAAATGTTTGGGAATAGAACTCAGGTCTGAGTTACGATTTGTAGTCTGTCCACAGAAATATTTTGGTATTCTTAAGGCACAGGTAAGACAAATATTAATCTTTGGCTGTTATTAATAAATGGCCTTTATGCCTTTTATAAGTGATCCCTCCCTCTGAGGGGGGTCATTGGAGAATTCCTATATCACAGGTTCAAATAGCAAGAATATATAATTATTAGGGTAACCAGTCCATGACACATATCACAACAGGTAAGTTATTGAAAAATATATATATGCTAAAAATATTTATATATATACCTTTGGTATTTCTTGTAACTGCTTTTGAGGCATATATTAATAAACAATTGATAAAACTAAATCATGGAATTCTCCTCCTTATAGTGATTGTACACTGATGAAAAATTACAGTTTTAACTACGGTCCACTTGATACAATCATATAAATAATCTATCTTATTTTTGCATGTTGCAACCCTACTTAGTGTTATTAAAGTTAAAATACAAGGAAATCAGATAAAGTTGCTGCAATGTTCCTGATTATTTTGCTGTTATTGTTTTTTATTAATATTTGAGTGAAAAAAAAAGCCAAATTCTTAACTGTGGAATGCTCAAACCCTTACTATCCAGCAATATCTAATTGTTTAATTTGCTGTAATACTACTTTCCAACCCAACAGATCTTGTTATCATCATCAACTTAAATGAGTTTCATGTCTCTGTGATTTTTACCCTTTATGATTTTGTTACCTGACTTATTATTTTGTTCCTTTTGAACTTGATTAATCCAATTCAATTTTTAAGTGTCAACTTTGTTGCTTCTTTGCAAATACTGTTGTCAATTTGGGGCTTTCTCTTTCATCACTATATTTTCAGTCAATAGCTTTGAATGTGTTCTGCTAGATTTTAGCTTCTTAAAGATAGAAAATGTGTCTTATTTATTATTGTGTATCCATTTGTGATACTGAGAACACTTTAAACCTAGCTGAAGTATATACGAGGTTTCTTCAAATGTTTGATTTTAAAAAATTATGATCTTCTTTCTATAAGAAAAGGAGTACTTAGAATGTCAAAGGAAAGACTTTTCATTGGTTTAACATATTATTTTGATAATTTATTAATGATAGAAACATCTCAATCAGAGAAAAAAATTGAAAAACAGTTAAGAAATTGAGAAAAATTAAGAGAGAGGATTTAGAAGATGGTGGATGAGTGGGTGGAATCTGAACCCAACTGCTTGTGCCACCAGCACAGAATTTTGGCTGATCATCTGACAAGTGACCTAAACCATCAACAGAATCTCAACTGATATGAATTTTTGAAGCCAAGGAGTACAGATGACACACTGCATCATCTGTACCTGTACAACAGCAGATAAGATGTTGTGGGTGGTTTGATTCTCAGTCAGCCAGACAGTGGGGAAAACCCACCAAAGAATGACCCAACAACAGCCAAAACCCAATTACAACAAGAGAAGCCACATAAACAGTATAAAGTGTGGCAGACCCTTCTGTGTGGCGTGGTCCCAGCTCCCACTCAGAGATGCACAGGACCCATGTCACCCTACAAATGCTTACTGTAACTTCCTAAAATCCATGCTGAGCCTTGCAGGGGCCAATGTGACTGGCTCAATCACTTTTGCCTTTTCATTTGCTAATATCTTTCTTCGGTGCTATGATTAGGGGCATTGGCTCCTTTTGTTGGAACTGGGGATAGTGAGGGAGGACCATCTTGTAATGTGAGGAGAAATAGAATAAAGGCCTGTCATGGCGGAGGCTGAGGCTTTTGCTCCCCTTGAGAGAAAAGCCATGCTGTCATCCTTTTTCTCCAACAGACTTGGTAGTCTGTGTGCATATTTTATTTCATCCATAATGAAATAAAAGGCATCCTTAGAGCATCCAGCTTAGAGGACCAAGGAGACTGCACCACTGAGTCCCGCAGGCCTACTACCACAGAAGGCCACACCATGAAGACAGGAATCAAAACAGATCAATTTAATCTAATGGTCAGAAACAAAGAAAATGAGTCAGCTAAAATGGGGAGGCAAAGAAACAAACCCTGATCAGAAGGAAAGGAGGAATCCCCAGAAAGAGTGCTAAGTGATATTGAGGCAAACAATCTTCAGACACAGAGTTCAAAATAATGGTTATAAAGATGCTCAAGGAGCACAGTGAGAACTACAAGGAACTCAATGGAAGCTACAAGGAAGTTACTGGGAATTAGATCATCATGAAAAAGGACATAGAAACTATGAATAAAAGCCAGGTGGAAATGAAGAATACAATACATGAAATGAAGTAGAAGGGATTAAAAGCAAGCTAGATGAAGCAGAGGATCGAATCAGTGAGTTGGAGGTCAAGGTAGAAAAAAACATCCAGACAAAGCAATAAAATGAAAAAAAGATGCAGAAAGAAAAAAGATGAGCTGCAGGACAACATGCAACATAATAATATTCCCATCATTGGGATACCAGAAGGAGAAGAGGAGTAAGGCATGGAAAACCTGTTTGAAAAGATAATGACAGAAAACTTCCCTAACTGAGTGAGGGAAAAAGTCACTCAAGTCCAGGAAGCACAGAGAGTCCAATCAAGATGAACCCAAATAGGCCCACTCCAAGACATCATAATTAAAATGGCAAAATTTAAAGACAAAGAGACAATCTTACAGGCAGCAAGGGAGAAATAGCTATGAAGGGAGACCTGATAAGGCTAGCAGCTGATTTCTCAACAGAAAACACTAAAAGCCAGAAGAGAATGACAAGAAATATTTCAAGTAATGAAAAGCAAAGGCTTGCAACCAAAATTACTCTACCTAATAAGGCTCTCAATTAAAGTGGAAGGTGAAGTACGGCGTTTCCAAGATAAAAAAAAAAAAAAAGCTAAAAGTTATATCTCCATCAAACAGCCATACAAGAGACTAAAGAAACTGCTTCAGGAAGATTAAGAAAAAGAGAGAGAAAGAGGGGAACACAGGTAGAAAGGGGGAAATGGGAATGAGTAAGTACTTATTGATAATAATCTAAAATGTAGATGGATCAAATGCTCCAATCAAAAGACATAGGGTAGCTGAATGGATAAGAAAACATGATCTGCATATATGCTGTTTATAGGAAACCCACCTCAGAACAAAAGTTCTATACAGGCTTCAAGTGAACAGATGAAAAAAATATTCCAAGCAAAAGGACATGAAAAAAAGCTGGGCTATCAATTTTTATATCAGACAAAGTAGACTTCAAAACAAAAGTCATAACAAGAGAAAAAGAAGATCACTGTATATTACCTAAGGGAGTAGTCCAACAAGTGGATATAACTTTACAAATATATGTGCACCTAAACACAGGAACACCTAAATAAATAAGGAAAATCTTGGAGGGCTTCAAAAAGATTGACACCAACACAGTCATCATAGGGGATTTTAACAATAGACAGACCTCCCAAATAAAGAATCAACAAGGATACTGTGGCATTGAATGATACTCTAGATCAAATGGACTTAACTTTGTGTGTGTGTGTGTGTGTAGAGAGAGAGAGAGAACATTTCACCTCAAAGAAGCAAAATATATATTCTTTTCAAATGCACATAGAATGTTGTCAAAGATAAACCATGTAGGAGGACAAGCCTCAACAAATTCAAGAAAGTTGAAGGCATATTAAGCATCTTTTTAGATCACAATGGTTTGAAATTAGAAACAAACCTCTCATGTATAAAAGACCCATGGACAAGGACAATGCAAGGGTGGGATTGACTGTTGGAGTAGGGGGTTATGGGGTAGAGGATAGCAATGGGGAGAAAAGTGAGACAACTGTAACTGAACAACAATAAACAAAAAAGAAATAAAAAGAAAAATTTATCAAGTATATGTGTAGTATTTTTATCTTTGGAACTGATATTGAATGTAAACATTCATATGTCAAATTTATGGTACATGTGAGAATCACATGAACATAAAATGCAAGCTTGGGGGTGAATGGGAGATGACAGTAATGGAGAAATTTTAAAAAAAGTATCCACCCATGATTTTATTAAACATTAATTACTTATCAAACATTTATCAATTATTACCAATTCTTTGGGAATAACAGATGAGTCCTCATCATCAAGGGGAATTTTAGCTTGGTAAGGAAGAGCTTTGGTAAATTGAAAACTATCCCAAATGGCTTGGTAAATTGGAAAGAGGAGAAGCCACAGGATAAAAACCTACATATCCACACTATATGTGGGTCAGATAAATAGGAAACTAGCACAAGTGTTTAAGAATAAGTGATTATAAAAAAGGGAGAAAGAACACGGAAGCTGATAAAAAAAGGAGTTTTGTAAACTCCAGGAATAATGTAAACAACAGTGAAAATGCCTAAAAATGTTAAATAATGCACAAGTGATGACAAATACTATGTATTATATGCCTATAATGAGCCACAGACTAGAAAGGGCCTTTCCATCTCATATTTTATTTAATCTTAAAACAGTCTATGATATACCTATCATTATCTCTAAATTTCAGATCAGGAAATTGAAGTTCATAGAGAATAAATACATTTTCTTCATTGCCACTTGATTCCCTCATAGTCTCACTCTCCTTTTGAACACTTAAATTAGTAAACAATTTTTAATCACCCCTTTAAATATACTCTCAACTCCCTTGCTTACTTCCTTGTACTGAGAAAACACCAAAAAGAATCACACTGAATCTTAGACTAGTCCACACTTACACTCTTTCGGTTAATAGTGACTAGACAAAGACATATCCACTAACCTCAAATAGGTCTTAATGCAGCTCAAAATCTATATTTAATCTCACTAGTGCATTTACTCACCAACTTGCCTAGGGCCAATTTTTCCATACATTTTCCCTTCAAAACTCAAACACTTTATTCCTTATCCTCACTCTTATCTAATAACCTTTCTTCCCATATTATTGAAAAAATAGAAAAAAATTACTTCCGCAAAGTCCCACCACCATAGCTGTTAAACTCCATATATCATTGTCCACATATTGTGCCCTCACTCATACAGTATCACTATGAATAGACTACCCCTGATCTTAACCAATGTTTCCACATTCCCTCCTTTACCTACTCAAGGCATCATTACAGCAGTTTCTTCTCTCTCCTGTATCATCAAATTTCTCTCTCTATTAAATCATTCCCAGGTACATACAAACATGTATGTCTTCTGTGGCTATTGCATCATTTCTTTTCTGCCAATTACAAAAAAATTCTAGATTTGGGAATACATGCTACCTTTAATTCTTCTTTTGTTATTCTTTCCTCTACTAACATAAACCAAGTTTTCTACCATAATACCAAATTCTTTTCTAATAACTCTGACAAAAACAACAAAAAATGAGGTAATACAGGATTCAAGGAGATAAATAGTAGTTGTGTAATATCAAAAAATATGGAGTAAATTCAATGACTTAAATAAAACTCTCATTGAAGGAGCCAATCAGTGAATGATATAGAACTTCTAAAGTCACTGTCAGGAAAAACAAATGTGACCTATTAAATTCTTGTTTAAAAATCTCTTTGTCTCTCAATTACTTAAAAAATTTAGTCTAATATGTTTGCTGTATCATAAATGTCCCTTCACTCTCTATTTCTACATCTATTCTGTACTATACTATTGTATCTATTCTACTCTACTCTGTTCTTTTAATCACATCTAATTCCTTTTTCTAGTATACACATCATGCTCTAGAAACAACCTTTTCACTCCTATAATTTTTGTTGTTATTTTTTTGTTGCAAACTGGCCCATCATTGTATAGTGTTAATCCCTCTCTTCTCAATCTTATATAATCCAATTTTCTTAAAGGGGGTAGGAGAAGAAATCCCAAATAAAATCAACTTTATATTTAAATAACTGAATATTAATGCATTTCATTAAAGTGTAATATAAAAACAAACATAAAGGTGAATTTCTGTTGTGAACTCTATTGAGTTCAATTTTTACTACATGAATGTAAACATATAAGTTTAGAGCTCAGAAAAGAGAGGAAGGTAAGAGAATGAGAGAAAGAAAGAGAAGAGAAGAATCTGAAGGTATGAATCAAAATTCAATATTTGACAAAATGTGTTAAGCTGGGCGGAGAATTAGAAAAGAAAATGGCCAAGAGTATAAGAGCACACAAACTATTAAAGTTGAGTTGATAAAAAAATCTATGTATTAGTCAGGGTTCTGCAGAGGAATTGAACCAATAGGATATAAGAAAATAAGAGATTCATCCTGGTTGGTGTGGCTCAATGGATTGAGTGCCAGCCTGTGAGCCATGGGTTGCTGGTTGGATTCCCGGTCAGGGCATGTGCCTGGGTTGTGAGCCACATCCCTAATCTAAGAACCAACCGTACATTGATGTTCTCTCCCTCTCTTTCTCCCTCCCTTCCCTTCTTTCTTAAAAAAAAAAATATTTATTATGGGATTGGCTTAGATATGCCACAATCTGCCATGTGCAAACTGGAGATCCAGGAAGCCAATATTATAAATCACTGTAGTCCAAATCTGAAAACCAGAGAAATCAATAGTACAATATAAGCCCTAGTCACAGGGTGAAGGCTGGTGTCAGTCACAGATTCTGAAGGCCCCAGAATCAGTAGCTTTGAGGTGTAATGGCAGAAGATGAATGTCCCAGCTCGTGAAGAGAGATCTGTCATTCCGCTTAGTCTATTTGGGCCTTCAACAAATTGGATGATGCCTGACTATGTTGTTGAAGCTGGATTTTCTTTACTCAGTCAACTGATTCAAATGCTGATTTCTTCTGGAAACAACCTCACAGATATATACAGAAATGATTTTTTATTAGCTATCTGTTCATCCCTTAGCCCAGGCAAAATGATACATAAAATTAACTATCACAATCAGTCTAGCACAGAATAAGTGATACATTTAGAAAGTTGCATTGTCAAAAGGGAATAAGTGGAAGTAAAGAAAGAAAAAAAACTTAGGTGGAGATGATGATGACAAGTTAATAGCTGGTTTTAGCAACCTTAACCAAAGTCATAGTAGTGGATAAAATGACACTGAATAACATATTCTGGGAGTCATAATGTGAAGCATACAAGCAATTACATGTTTTCTTATCACAAATATGGAAAACTTTCATTTTATTTTATTTATTTTTATTTATTTTTTTTATCAATGTATGGTTGCCTCTCGTGTGTCCCCTGCTGGGAACAGGCCTGCAACCCAGGCATGTGCCCTGACTGTGAATTGAACCGTGATCCTTTGGTTCGAAGGCCCACGCTCAATCCACTGAGCTACACCAGCCAGGGTGGAAAACTTTCATTTTAAGAGACGCCTCTTAATGGGTAATTTAATTTTTATGAACTTTTTCACCTTTAGATTACTTCTCAATACGCTCTAAGAGAACTTTAAGTCACACTTAAGAACACCGTGGATCATAAAATTGCCAGTTAAACAGGCAGTTTTCAGAAGACTTCATATTATAGACAACACATGCCTCTGAAATTCTCTCGTCCTTAACCTCACTCATGATGCTCCTATTGCCTCTTTGTCTACTTTTCTACCTCTCCAGGCTTTTCCTTTCCACTGTCTTTTCTTGAGGTTCTGCTTGAGACCTTCTTCTCTTTACACCTGCTGTTTTCTTCATATGCCCAAATATTAACATTTACCAAAACGTTGATAATGTCCAAATAATTTTCAAGTAGTCCTTTTTCTTAAACTCCACAGCAAACTTTTTATCTTCCCAATTGAGCATCTTTTTTAAATTAATTCAAAACAACATCAGACTCAATAAAGACAAGTATATTATACCAACTTTTAATTTTTCAGTGGAGAAATACGGGAAATATTTCCTAACACACTTCTACCCCCTCTCCGACCAAAGTCAAATAATTTCTAATCTAGAAACTTTATTCTATTCTTCCGTATCTTTCACATTCTCCAGTTTAGCTCATTCTGTGTCCTAATCTATGTGGAAATGCCATTTTCCACATCTCCTCCATTCTAATATCCATATATTGTTTCATTAAGAAAATCAGAAAACATCCAATCCCTAATTCATGCATTTCATTCGGTATAACCAAATTTTTAGCACATTTTTAAGGTCCTAATTATGTACTATGACATCATTACATAGATCTTATGACCAATTATCTTGTTATGTGAATGTATATTTTCTAAATACATGATCTCTATACTCAATATATTTATGCTATTTGTATGGTAAACCATCAGTCTGACATAACCCACACCCCTGTAACTTTTTTATTTATTCCTTACTTTTCATTCTACATACAATTCTAGTATAAAATAATTTTGGTATCTTCCATTCTTTTATCTCTTCTCCCAGAATAGTCTGTTCATATCTGCCATATAAAGCTCTCAATTATATGGGAAACAAAACATATCTCCAATGTTATTACGTACCACATTTCTTCATAAAATAAGTATCTATGGTGTTTACTTTTTCCTAAATCTCAGAAAATACATACCTTAACATCAAAGCCTTTGACTGTTTCTCCTTGCAATTTTAATGTTATATTTCATATTTACCATATTAATTCCTAATCATTCTTTCACACCTAGTGCAGGTGATTTAGTATTAGTGGAACATATCAAAAAACATTTAACCCATTAAAATCAACTCCGGCCCTGGCTAGTGTGGCTCAGTGGATTGAGCGATGGCCTGAGAACCAAAGGGTCACCCATTCGATTTCTGGTCATGGCACATGCTTGGGCTGCAGGACTGGTCCCCAGTTGGGGCCCACAGAAGGCAACCACACATTGATGTTTCTCTCCTTTTTTTTTTCTCCCTCCCTTCCCTTCTCTCTAAAAATGAGTAAGTAAATAAGTAAGTAAATAAATAAATAAATAAATTTCAGTCACATTATCAATTGACCAATGTTTGAGAGAAGATAGTGCAGTGACTTATTGCAGCAGTAGCAGCAGAAACAAACAAAATGAAGATCTTCGCTATACTTCATTTTTAATTTCTAAATTTTTTTGTATTTTAATTTTACCTATCCATCCTCCAAGCAGTTCCAGCAAGCTGTTTACTGATTATAAACAAACATTTAGACACAATTATGGTTGCTAATATTGAATTCTTAGGATGAATGTAGAGCATGAGTTTCAGGTCAGTCCAGACTGAATATATAGTATGTTTACTATATACTTGCCTCATCCCATCCTAATAGACTCCTTTGGAAATACTTCCGGTTTATCAAAGAATTAGACTAGATGCACCTGCTCAAGTGTTGTTACCTATTGTGAGATTAGCACAAAGGATGTCTTTGGTAACTCAATCTTTTTCTCAAGACAATGTCCTTTAAGGGAAATTTCCCCTTAGAGTATGCATGTAATTTAGAATAACTAGAGGAAATAAAGAATATTAAGACTAGATTAAAAGGGAACATGCAAACAAATTTTTGCAAATTTTATGACTTTCTAATATAGTAAGCAAAAAAATTTCTTCTTCATATTAAAAATACAAAATTTTAACATAGGAGATCAGGAAAAGGTTAGTTCCCTTTCCCTTTTTATGATTTAGAAAGATGTGCACTTAAGTTTTCCATTGAGAACTATATTGTCAATAGGTCAAATATTCTGTAATGGATATGTTTTACAGAAAAGCTAGTGATACTGAACATCTTTTCACATGTCTATGGATCCTCTGTATGTCCTCTTTGGAGAAGTGTCTGTTCAAGTCCTTTATCCATTTTTTAATTGGGTTACTTGTCTTAGAGTGGAGTCACGTAAGTTCTTTATATGTTTTGTAGATTAAACCCTTGCCTGAGGTATCATTGGCAAATATGTTTTCCCATACCGTTGGTTCTTTTTCTTTTAATACTGTTTTCTTTAGCCATGCAGAAGCTTTTTATTTTGATGAGACCCTATTTCTTTATTCTTTCCTTTATGTCTCTTGCTTTAGGGGACCTATCAGTAAAAGTGTTGCTACGTGAAATATCTGAGATTTTCTTGCCTGTGTTCTCCTCTAGGACTTGTATGGTGTCACACCTTATATTTAAGTCTTTAATTAACCTTGAGTTTATTTTTGTGTATGGTGTCAGTTGGTGCTCGAGTTTCATTTTTTTGCACGTAGCTGTCCAGTTCTCACAACACCACCTGTTGAAAAGACTCTTTTTACTCCATTTTATGTTGCTGCCCCCCTTTTCAAATATTAATTGACTGTAGAGACTTGGGTTTATTTCTGGGCTCTCTGTTCTAGTCCACTGGCCCATGTTCCTGTTTTTATGCCCGTAGCAGGCTGTTCAGATTACAGTGGCCTTGTAATACAGTTTGGTGTCAGGTATTGTGATCCCTCCTACTTTGCTCTTCTTTCTCAAAATTGCTGCAGCTATTCGGGGTTGTTTATGGTTCCATATAAATTTTTGAAGTTGTTTGTTCTATGTCTGTGAAATATGCCATTGGTACTTTAATAGGTATTGTATTGAATCTGTAAATTGCTTTGGGTGGTATGGATATTTTGATGATGCTAATTCTTCCAATTCATGAACACAGTATATGTTTCCATTTGTCTGTGTCTTCCTTGATTTCTTTCTTCAGTGTTGTGAAGTTTTCTGCATGCAGATCCTTTACATCTTTGGTTATGTTTACTCCTAGGTATTTTATTTTTCTTTTTGCCATATAGAATGGGATTTTTTTCTTGATTTCTGCTTCTGCTGTTTCATTGTTGGCATACAAAAATGCCTTTGATTTCTGGATATTGACTTTGTATCCCATTGTTTGGCCAAATTAATTTATTAGGTCAAGGAGATTTTTGGCTGAGTCTATAGAATTTTCTATGTACACTATCATGTCATCTGCAAACAATGATAGTTTTGTTTCCTCCTTTATGATTTGATGCCTTTTATTTCCTTTTCTTGTCTAATGGTTGTGCCTAAAACCTCCAATACTATATTGAATAGAAGTGTTGAAAGTGGATAACCTTGTCTTGTTCCTGACCTTAGTGGAAAAGGTTTTAGTTTTTGCCTTGACAAATTCAAGAAAATTGAATTTTGCACATTGACTATGATGTTGGCTGTAGGTCTCTCATATATGGCCTTGATTATGTTGAGGAATGCTCCCTCTATTCCCACTTTGCTGAGTGTTTTTATCATAAATGGGTGCTGTACCTTATCAAATGATTTTTCCACATCTATTGATATCATGTAATTTTTGTCTTTGCTTTTGTTTATGTGATGTATTACATTTACTGATTTGTGAATGTTGAACCAACCTTGCATCGCTGGGATGAATCCTACTTGGTCATCGTGTATGATCTTTTTAATGTGTTGTTGGATGTGGTTTGCCAATATTTTGTTGAGGATTTTAGTGTCTATGTTCATCAGCAACATGGGTCTGAAGTTTGCTTTCTTTGTTGTGTCCTTATCTGGTTTTGGGATTAGGATGATGCTGGCTTCATAAAAAGAGTTTGGGAGTCTTCCATCTTCTTGGATTTCTTCAAATAGTCTGTGAAGGATAGAGGTTAGCTCTTCCTTAAATGCTTTTGGAGTTCTCCTGTGAAACCATCTGGTCCAGGGCTTTTGTGTGTCAGGAGTTTTTTGATTACTGCTTCAATTTCATCTGCTGTTATTGGTCTGTTCAGACTTTCTGCTGCTTCTTCATTGAGTTTTGGGAGATTATACTTTTCTAGAACTTTGTCCATTTCACCTAGGTTTTCGAATTTCTTGGCATACAGTTCTTCATAGTAATTTCTTATAATCCCTTGTATTTCTGTGGTGTCAGTTGTAATCTCTCCTCTTTCATTTCTGATTGTGTTTATTTGGGTCCTCTCTCTTTTTTTCTTGATGATCCTGCTTAAAGGCTTGTCAATTTTGTTTATCTTTTCAAAGAACCAGCTCCTGGATTCATTGATCTTTAGAATTGTGGTTTTAGTCTCTATGTCATTTAATTCTGCTCTGATCTTGGTTATTTCCTTCCTTCTACTTGATCTGGGCTGTCTTTGCTGTTGTTTCATGAGTTTTTGTAGGCATAGGGTCAGGTTGTTTGTTTGAAATGTTTCTATCTTTTTTAGGTAGGTCTGTATCACTAAGAACTTCCCTCTCAGGACTGCCTTCACTGTGTCCCATAAGTTTTGGGTTGTTGTGAGTTCATTTTCATTTGTTTCCAGAAACTTTTTGATTTCTTCCCTAATTTCATTCTTGACCCATTCTTTGTTTAATAGCATGCTATTTAATCTCCATGATTTTGAGGGTTCTTGGTTTTTTCCCTTGGGGTTGGTTTCTAGTTTCAGTCCCTTGTGGTTGGAGAAAATGCTTGGCATGATTTCAATTTTCTTGAATTTGTTGAGGCTTGTTTTATGTCCTATCATGTGGTCTATCTTTGAAAATGTTCCATGTGCATTTGAAAAGAATGTGTATTTAGTTTGGGATGAAGGGCTCTATATATATCAGTTAAGTCCATTTCGTCTAGGTCCAATATCTTTGTTGATATTTTGTTTGGAAGATCTGTCCATTTTTGACAGTGGGGTGTTAAAATCCCCTACTATCACTGTGTTGTTGTCAATATCTCTCTTGAAGTCTTCTAAGATTTTCATGTATTTGGGTGCTCCTATGTTGGGTGCATGTATATTTGCAATGTTTATGTCTTATTGGTGGATTCTTCCCTTGAGTATTATGAAGTGACCTTCTGGGTCTGTCTTTATGGCCCTTTTTTTGAAGTCTATTTTGTCTGATATTAGTATTGCTACACCGGCTTTTTTTCCTGTCTGTGTGCTTGGAAAATTTGTTTCCAGCCCTTCACTTTGAGTCTGTGAATGTCTTTTGTCCTGAGGTAGGTCTCTCGTAGGCAGCATATGTGTGGGTCATGCTTTCTTATCCATTCAGCTATTCTATGTCTTTTGATTGGAGCATTTAATCCATTTACATTTAATGTTATTATTGATAGGTACTTATTAATTGCCATTTTTGTTCCTGTGTTCCTCTCTCTCTCTCTTCCTTCCTTCCTTTCCTTAAAGCAGTCCCTTTAGCATCTCTTGCAGAACTGGTTTGGCAGAGGTGTATTTTTTTAGAATTCTTTTGTCTGGGAAGCTCCTTATTTGGCCTTCTATCTTGATTGAGAGCCTTGCTGGGTGAATTAGTCTTGATTGCAGGCCTTTGGTTCTCATTACTTGGAATGTCTCTTGCCATTGTTTTCTGGCTAGGAACGTTTCCATTGAGAAGTCAGCTGCTAACCTTATTTGGGCTTCCTTATATGTTACTTCCTGTTTCTCCCTTGCTGCCTTTAAGATTCTCTCTTTGTCTTGGAATTTTGCCATTTTAATTATGATGTGTCTTGAAGTGGGCTTCTTTCGGTTCCTCTTGATTGGGACTCTGTGTTTCCTGGATTTGTATGACTTTTTCTCTCATCAAATTAGGGAAGTTTTCTATCATTACTTTTCCAAATAGGTTTTCTATCCCTTGCTCTTCTTTTCCTTCTGGTATCCCTATTATACAGATATTATTATGTTTCATATTGTCTTGCATTTCTCTTAATCCCTCTTCATGCTTTCTGAGCCTCTTTTCCTTTTCTGGCTTTTTCTGGGTGTTTTTTCTACTTTGTCCTCCAACTGGCTGATCAAATCTTCTGCTTCATCGATCCTACTTTTGATTCCTTCTACTGTGTTCTTCAGCTTGAAAATTTTATTCTGCCTTTCCTCTTGGCCTTTGTTGGTAGTTTCTATTTCCTTTTTCATGTTGATACAGTTTGCAGTGAGTTCATTGTAGCTTCCCTGTAGTTTCTGGTAGCTCATTGTGAGCTCTTGGAGCTTCCTGACAACCATTGCTTTGAACTCAATATCTGATGGTTGAGTTGCCTCTATTTCATTTAGTGTTCTTTCTGAGGCTTCCTCCTTTCCTCTGATTTGGGAATTGTTTCTTTGTCTTCCCATTGTTTGTGAGACTCTTATTATTAGCCTCAGCTTCTTAAATTGATCTGTTCTGGCTCCCTGGGTTTACAGTGTGAACTTCTGTGGTAGAATACCTGTGAGATTCCGTGGTGCCGTCTCCTTGATCTCCTGAGCTCACTGGTCTTGGGCTGTCATTTAAGTTAGCTCTGTGTTTGTCTTTAGGTTTTGATTGTTGTTGGGTCTTTCTTTGGTGGGTCCTTCCCACCAGCTGGTTATCTGAGGGTCACTCTACCCATCACCTCTTGTACCTTGTTCTGCTGGTGAGGGCAGGTTGTGCTGAAGCTGGTTCTTTCATGTGTAGAAGGTTTTGAGGATTCTTTCTTGCTCTTGTTCAGAGTTTTGTACTAGGTAGTTTCTCCACTATTTAGTTATATTTCCAGGGTTGGAAATCCTGGATTGAGATTTGTATGGTTTCTACTTCCTCCTTCACCTTCTTCTGTTGTTATCTGTTGGTGGTTCCTTTGTTTTGGGTTTCCTCTTCCAGTGGGTATCCTGGTGTTCACTCCTTCCACATACTCTTTTTTGTGATTGGTTGGAGGGGAAGGCAAAATGGTTTAAGACAGCAAGAGAGTATTCTATGATATTTACAGTAGCAGCTGGTAGAGAAGAGATAGGAGATCCTTTGACTATGTATAGTGTTAACCATGATCTTCCACCCAACTAGCCACTTTTTGGGAAGGATGGAAAGAAGATGAGACTATTTTGGGGGAGGGAAGGATTGTGTGTTGGATCTAGAAATCAGTGAGGTTGTGGGAAGTCAGATTCTGAGGTAAGGTGAGAGTAAAAGATAGTAAATAGGTGTAGTGTATGAGAAAATAGATTTAACCACTACAGTAATAGAGTTTAGGAAACCGTGAAGTGGGCTGAAATCTGGGATGGGTGTTGTGAAGTATTTATAGTTGCATGGAATAACTACTATTTACAATAATATTAGAGCAACCATCATATGACAGAATCTATGAGATCTACATAAAAATAATAGGGAGTATAGGACCTTGAGTAGTGTTCTAATGGAACACAAATGAAGTTAAGGGCAGTAAATTAGTAATACACTATGAAAGAGAGAACAGGGGAAACCTGTCAAATAATACAATATAACCAGCCAAGCAAAGAAGACTATAGAAAAAGAAGAGGAATACAAAAATACTATTAAAATGAAAAATGTAAGAATAATGGGGAAAATAATAATAGAAATATGCAATAACTTGCAGTTTCTCTGTAATAGGAATGTGAAATTTGTTTCACTGTCACATCCATTGGGATGACTTCTCTTTGGGTCCAACTCTGGTCTTTTCACACTTCCAGGTTTTTTTTGTCTCACTTGTGGGTATATAAAAAAAAAGCAGAAGGAAGGAAGATGAGATAAAATTGCAAAGAAAGGAAGAAGGAAGAAAACAAGAAAGAAGGAAAGAGAGGAAAAAAGGATTCAAAGATAAAAAGTAGTAAAAATTAAAAAATAAAAAATTACTTAAAAAACAACAACAACAACAACAAAAATCAAAGAACCTCTTGTTGGCTTCAAACTGGCCAAACCGGTTGGTTTTTCTGGTCTTGCTCACTGTAGCAGGCTGAGGGGTGATTGGTATGGCTTTTCTCCCTTCGCAATCCGAGCAACCTGGCGCCACCCCTGTTGCCTTGGGTGTGGGACAGGGTTATTGCTGTGGGTTGGGGTGTGGGCATGCTCAGCCCAGCTGCCTTGGTCCTACAGGTTTGGGAGGGCAACCTTCTTTCCCAGTGTTATAGGGGTGCCCAGGGCCTTCTGTTCAACCTTGGATCGCTGCCCGGCTGGGTGGGAAGCTAGCTGGAGCGGCTGCTACAGGAGAGTTCCCCAAACAGTGTCTGTCTCTTCACTTTTTCTTTTTGAGAAATTCCTCTTACTCAATCCTGCCACTCCGTACAATGGCCTGGTCTCTGGCACAGCCCAATTCTCCAGCCACACCGGTGACTATGAGGATCAGAGCTCATCACTGTGTTATTCCCAACTCTCCCCAACCTGTGTTCACAGACTCCGTGGGTGCTCACAGCCCCTGTGTGTTTGCCACTTAACCCTTATTCCCCTCTCTGCTACTTTAAGCAGCCAGGTCTCTCCTGGTGCTGCTCAAACCTTGTTTGCCAGGGGAGGGAGCAGTTGACCCAGCTCTCTCCCAAGGATCCTGTGGCAGACTTGGTGGGCGCTGGGCCTGGGGCTGCAGCCACCCTGGTACCTGCACCAGCCTCTGGGACTTTGTTGTCCTGAAGTGGTCTCCTTACTGTCTGGTTTTTCAGTGTCCACTATAATTTTTGGTCTCTTATTTTCATATATGCTGTGGTACTATTGGCTGTTTGCTCTGTTCCTCTGTAGATAAACTAGATTTTTCTCCTGTGTATGGGGGAAGTGGAATCTGCTCCCTCCTACCATGCCGCCATCTTCCTCCTCCGTTAGTTTTGATTTTAAAGCCTAGTCTTTTGTCCTGAAATCAAGATATTCTTCGTACTTTCACAAGGCATAGAATAACAGAAAAAGGTAGAAGAAAAAAGTGTGAAGAGTAGGCTCTGGCTGGTGTAGCTCAGTGGATTGAGCACAGGCCTGTGAACCAAAAGATCATGGTTTGATTCCCAGTCAGGGCACATGCCTGGGTTGCAGGACAGTTCCCAGCAGGGGATGCATGAGAGGTAACCATACATTGATATTTCTCTCCCTCTCTCCTTTCCTTCCCCTCTAAAGATAAATAAATAAAATCTTTAAAAAAATGTGAAGAATGAGGAGAAAGAAGATGATAAGGCCAATCTGAAGTTCAAACCAGAAATAAGGATGGGAGCATAAAAGTCAAGTTCCCACACTTTGCTAAGGACCTCACAGAGAAGAAATAGAACGTGGACAACTTCTGCAGTGCAACAGCTTCCGTTCTCTGAATGCTTAGACATTGAACACCCGCTTCCCCAGTTTGTTTATCATGTGTTATGTTTGATGGTGTTCTTTGAAATAAAATGCTCCATGTTGCAGGTTTTCTCCAAGTATTGCTATTTTTATTTTACATTTAGATTCAAATCTGAAATTTAATTTCATGTATAATGTGAAATTAGGATCTACCTCTAATTCTACACTTATATTACTGGAATCTATACATTATACTTTTGAAACAATATACTGGAGAATGAAGAAGAAAGTGATGCTAATGAAAAACTTTTATTTGCATGACACTTGACATTAAAAATAGCTTATTAGATATTTTCTTCTAGTCTCACCTTGTGATTTACATAAGTTATCATTATGAATATCACAATTAAAAAGAAATTAAACTTTAGAATTTAGGTTTTATGCCTAAGATTGTATTTAACACATGGTGAAGCAAAGACATTATTATAATTCAATCATTATTATACTCAGTGTTCTGTCTTTTCCCACATTGTTACATTACTACAGAATTTACAGAACAGGAATAAATGGGGCATTATAACTGTATATCATTCTGTGATTGAATTTACTCAATAGAAGTAGATATGAAATAGATAAAAAGTGTTAAGAAAATATTTGATTAGGAAGTTCTAGGCCACATTCAGCTGAGATGTCTAGTTAGTAAATTAATTTATCTCCTTTTTTTATCAATCAGTTACAATTGTTTTCATTTACTGGAAAGATGCAAATTATGACAATAGAAGTTAATGTAAAATTTAAAAACCTCAGTAATTTCATACAAGTGAATTGCATGGAAATACAAGATTAGTTGCAAAGATATTTCAAATAAAGGGAGGTAAAGTCTTAGAGTCAAGAATCTGGAAAGCATCTCTTAGCTTTATTTCTCAAAAGCATTCCTCTCATTTGCCACTATATTTTGCCTTCAGCCTGTGTCACTACAACAGAACCGTACTTTCAAAGAGCATCAGTGATTTCCAGGTTGGCAAACCCATGTTGTTCATATGGAAAATAATACAATAATCAATAAACAACAATGTAAGAATAAACTCTGTTTTGTGTTTCACAACTGTAAATCTACTTTTGCTCCACCTTTCATTTAATCTTTTTGTTATATATTTACTCTTGAGGGCCTCACCTTTGTACATGGTTTTAAATAGAAAACATAGACAATACTTAAATCTTTATATCTAGCTAGAAATAAATAGACCTGAATAGACCAAATGAAAAACATGTTGCCTCCAAAATTCAAAGAGGCCCAGTAGGGATTGCATCTCATTTTTGGTTGTAGAAGAGCCCATATACAATAAATAATTTTGTCTTAGATTTCTTGATATACCCTGCACCAATGGACCCCTAGAAATTTCAGTGAGAAGGGATACCCTTAATTGGCAAATTTATTTCCCACCCTCTGACACACAAATGTTACTAATAAATCAAGAGGGGTTGCTACTTCTTTCTTATAAGGTCCAATTGGAATAATATCATCAATATAATGGGCCAATATGAAATCTGTGGAAGGAAAAGGGGATCACAATTTCTGTGAACTAAATTATGACATAAGCATAATTTGTTTTATTGATAAGAATGAAGAAAAAGGCATTTGCCAGATGGATAGCTTCATACTAAATACCAGGAAATGTATTAATTTGCTTAGCAAAACAACCAGAGCTGGTAGAGGAGCTTCACTTAGAATAACCAGCTGATTAATATTACAATAATCTATTGTAATTCTCCAAGATACATCTGCCTTCTTCACAGATTGAATAGGCAAGTTAGATGTTGATGGGGTAAGGGTTACCACCCCTGCATTTTTTAGAACTTGATGGTAGGTGGCACTAATCTCTACAAATCCTCTAGAAATATAGTGTTGCTTTTGGTTGACTATTACTAGTTCATGCGGTTTGAATAAAACCATGTCCATGACTAATTATGAGGCAAAAGTTATGACAGCAGCATGGCCACATAACTTATACTGAAAAACCCGAGGTGCAGGTCTATACCATCATGGTAAGGCCCTTCCCTTCTCCTCAACCACACAGTCATGGTCCTTGCCCAACCAAGATCTCTGTTCCTAATAGGAGGAAGCTATAGTGAGTCTGCTAGCCTAACCTGGATCTGCAAGTCAGATCAGCAAAGTAGAGTGGGCAAAAGGTTTGTCCATTTTTTTTTTTTCTGTAAGATGGTTATAGTAGCACTTAATTATTTTCAACTTCATTTGAAGCAATTTTGTTAGATTGTAATGTGACAGATGTCAGCTGAGTGTGCATTTTTAAAAAGTCATTAAAATTGGTAAATTTTTGTGTGGCCATTTTAATATTGAAGATGGAAGAAAATAAGCAACATTTTTTTGGCATATTATGCTTTATTATTTCAAGAAAGGCAAAAATGCAACTGAAACACATAAAAAAAGATTTGTGCAGTGTGTGGGGAAGATGCTGTGACTGATTGAATGTATTAAAAGTGTTTTGTGAAATTTCATGCCGGAGATTTCTCACTGGACAATGCTCCATGGTCACATTAGTTGATGGCGATTAAATAGACATCAAAAACAATCAATGTTATATCACATGGGAGATAGCTGACATACTCAAATAATCCAAATCAAACATTGGAAATCCTTCATGCCACCTTGATTATGTTAATCACTTTGAGGTTTGGGTTCTACATAAATTAAGCAAAAAACCCCTTCTTTCCCATATTTCTGCATGGGATTCTCTACTTAAATATAATGAAAATGTTCCATTTTTAAAGCAAATTATAATGTACAATGAAAAGTAGATACTTTACAATAATGTGGAACAGAAGGGATCATTGGGCAAGTGAAATGAACTACCACCAACCACAACAAAAGCAATCTTCACTCAAAGAAGGTGATGTTGTGTATATGGTGGGATTGGAAAGGAGTCCCCTATTATGAACTCTTTCCAGAAAACCAAACAATTAATTCCAACAAGTGCTGTTCCCAACTATATCAATTGGAAGTAGCAGCTGACCAGAATTTAGTCGACAGAAAATGCATAATCTTCTATCAGGATAACGCAAAACCACATGTCTCTTTGATGACTAGGCAAAAACTTGTACAGCTTGGCTGGGAAGTTCTCATTTATCTACTGTATTTACAAGACATTGCATCACTAAATTGACAGTTATTTCTGTCTTTTCAAGATTCTCTTAATGGGAAAAACTTCCAATTCCCTGGAAAACTGCAAAAGGCACCTAGAAGAATTCTTTACTCAAAAAGACAAAAAGTTTTGGAGAGTTGGAATTATAAAGTTGCCTGAAAGCAGAGGGTAGTAGAACAAAAACAGTGCATGCGTTCAACTAAGTTATTGATGAAAATGAAAAATGTGTCTTTTATGTTCACTTTAATACTGAATGAACTTTTTGGCCAATTGAATAGCTTCCACTTGGACTTTCTCACGGACAGCATTGAGCTGCTGAGTATATCTACTCCAATTGTACCTTCCAGGAAAGGAAAGTACCAGGATGGGTTTGGAGACTCACAGGGTTCACAGTGAGAAGGATCTGCGTTAAAACTCTTTTGGTCACCTCACCTCCATAAGCCCCTACTCTGACTGGTCAGCCACAGTGATGTTTTGGGTCTCCTGGAATTACTGCCAGTTCAGACGCAGTAGTCCCCATAGATTAGATGGGGCCTCTGTTGCATCTGAATCATGTGGATGGATGAACGAAACAACATGAATTTTCCCTTTGCCCATATTGCTTCCTTCGTCCTCAAATAAAGAGCTTGAAATTTCTCATTCCATTCCAAACATATATAATAGTAGGCAGTATAGCATGTTCGGCAGGTATCTGCCTCTTTTCTCATTTGCTACAGTTAATAGCATGGGGGAGGATGGGCATGGCCGCGGGAGGCTGGGTTCATCTGCCTCTAACAATAGGGAAGAGTTGTAGGAGTGAAGTGGGGGCTTCTCTCTTTTTTAAATGAAAATTCACTATTTTCTTTTAAAAATGTGCATTTTCTTCAATTTTAAAAGTTGTGGATAATGCACACAGATGATACATATAAAATATATGTGTGTACCTATGAATCATCTTAACATTATGAAGTTATTCAAGGTGATTGCCTTGAGAACAACACTTCCTCTTCATGGACCATGTGAACAGAGGGGACGTGTAGATAATTACAGGACCACTGTGGCATTACCGAGAGTGAAGCTTGATGCAAATTCCAGCTGCTGGAATTCACTGGGCAGTACTACCACCAGAGGGCTTTGCCCACAGGGACCTGAAGTCAGGGATGCTGCTATGTCATAAGGCAATGAAAAATACATTATTTTGACCTCAGCAATGAGTTACCATCCATAAGCTGAGCACCTTCTGTGGCAGACTCTCTTACCTCACCACAGAACTCCTCCCAGGGCCCAAACTGTGACTTCCCCAAAGTAGATGTATGGAGCTTGGAAGTGGTGCTGTATGAGCTGTTCACTGGGATCCTGTCTTTTTGCGAGGAGGACCTATGGGGGGTTTGCCACAGGACACTGAGCTGACAATACGACATACCGTTTTTATAACTTTTCAATGAAATAAACTGTTTAAACACTGAGGACCCTTTAACCACAACAACAGAGAAACTTTAACAGAAATTGTGATGGACCCATGACTAAGCATGGGCCAAGGGGAAGAACGTAAGCCTTACAGTGAGCAGCTCTGTGACAGCACGGACACCCGTATAACAGACATCCCGAGGAACATGCGGTTCTAGTGGTACCAGGTGAGTGACTCTTTAAGAAGCAAGAGGTATGACAGCATGATGGGCACATACCATCTCCTAAGCACAAAGAAACTGATATGGAGGTCTACACCATCAAGGTAATACCCTTGTCTTTCGTTCCTTCCCAACCAGGGAGGTTCAGCAGGTCCCCGTTATTCCTCCCCACCAATAAAGCCAACTGGAGTGAGTCAGCTATTTCCATCTGAATCTACAAGACAGATCAGCAGCCTGAATGACAAAATTCAGGGCAGAAGATTATAGAACTTTCCATTACTCTGACAACCTAGAAGTTGAGGATCGGATCGACACCCAAAACTCAGACCCCCATAATGGATCTGGGGGTTCCCCAGTAAGGACCAGTTGCCCCCAAACCATGTCCTACAAGCAAATCTCCATCTGTGGTGGGTAGTCTGATTATGTGACCCCAGCTTTTCACTCTGTCACAGCCAGGGTTAGCCAGATGAGGAACAAGGAAGGGGTGTTGCTGGGAGATTCTTGAACTTTATGTCTAAAAAGTTCTTTAGGCCATCCTAAAAGAGGCAGATGGCAAAAAACAGGTTAGAACCAATGTAAATTGTGGACAACCAAAGCAGAGCCACAAGGACTCCTGGGAGGTTAAGCTGGTGTCCTTGGATTTTAAAGGCCCTACTTGAAGATGCTGAGCTTTGGAGATGTTGGCCACCGGCATGTGGTTTGAGCGATTAGCCAGAGGCTGGACCCACACAGGGTTGGAGAGGTGCAAGGAGTGTACACCGTGTGTACAAGGACCTTGGGCAAGAGGACTTGATCCATGGGACAATGGAGGTGTGCAAATGGCCACAACAGTCTCCGCGTGGGAGTAAAATGAGGAGGTTAACTGGCACTTTCATGGCTTTCTGAAACATTATATCCAAATACCTGGTGACCTTGGAGGATGGCCTGGAGCCCATAGGCAACAAGAGAAGAGGACACTCTCACTACAGGTTCTCCACTTGGCTCCAACCTGGGTGAAACTTCAGAGACTGGACTTTCTTCTCGAGGCCCTTCTTGCCTCCTATGCTCTTTTTCCTTCCATGGGTCAGAAAGGGACAGTTCTTATTAAAGTACTTGGTTTTACCAAATCTTGTAAGAAACTTGATGTTTCAGGAAGATGTATGGAGAACTCTGTTTTGCATCCTCCTGGCACAGAATTGGGCCCATGCAGCCTCCAGTTTGAGAAGCACGTAGTGATGTAGTACTTGGACTTAGTCAGAACAACTAAATAGGGGGAAAAAAGAGAATTATCATGGTAATTTCCAGTAGCAACAGGTGTGGGGAAAGGCTGTGAGCCACACTGCAGGGCAGAAACGCAAAAACGTTTGTTCCTTTCCTACCCTCACATTACCTAACATTTGCAGAAGTACTGAGGGGAACTTTTGGTCCTCTGTCCTATGTTAATTATGACCAAGAGGTCCAAATACGATAACACGGTCCATGAACCAGTCTATTTGGGGAGTCAGAGAAGTGGCAGAGCTGTCACTTACCTGTGCAGCTAAGTTTCCTGACTATAATGCAGCAGTCAAGCCTTTTACTGTTCCCCACTGGGAAGGGGCCCTGAAGCCTGGGTTTCACCACAGAAAATAGAGAGGAAGCTTGTGGTCAGGAGGAAGCTGGAGTGTTAGGTACATACAGGACACAGATGGGAAGTGGGGCTGGGAGTAAGGAGAGGGACAGGACCCCTTGCTTCCAGGACCACCCCCACTGGTGCATTTTGCTCTGTCTCCATACTGAAATATCCCTAGCTCAGGGCATGGAAAGCAGTCAGCTCTGATGACCAAATGGTCTGCTAAGGAGACTTTCTTTCCTGTGAACTTTGACCTTGACTGGTTGGGCCAGGGGCCTCAGATGTCCCTCATTACTCCCAGTTCAGTAACACAAGACAGGCTTTGGGTGTTATTCTACAGAGCAGGGGATCCATGAGCAGGGGCTGACATTATCAATGTCCACTGGTTGAGATACTTCTGGCTGCATGCATATAATGGGCTTGGGTGGGAGAAAGCCTCAGAATCAGTAATGGAATCCCACCATAGATTTGCCAGAAAATCTAGTGGAAGGTACCCACAGCTCATGATTTTCAGGTAGTTCCTCAATTATGAACTATTTGCAGCTTGTCTGATATACAATCTTTCATAAAACAAGAACCCAGGGTATGGAGTGGTCAGGTGATGGAAGGAGACATTAAAAGGGGTATGGCAGGTATGTCCAGGTGTCTCCCAATAGCCCGGTCCACTTGTCTCTCAGAACAACCAAACACCTGACATATAGTGGAGCACAGTTCCCAGCCTCCTTTGCAGCTAGGCTGGGTGTGTGACCAAGCCCCCTCTCCAGGGTAGGAAGGAAAACAATTTGTACAGCTTTTAGGATATTGCCTAGGGGAAAGAATCAGGCCCTTCTTTCTGCTTCTTCCTCTTGCTGCTGTTGGAAAGGTGAGCTTTGAGGCTGGAGCCTCTTCCCGGTTTGTGTGGATGAGGGCAAGTGCTCTAGTACGACGGCAATGTGGGGGAGAGCTTCCGGGGTGGACCAGCCAGACTGACCAGGAAAGAGATGCAACCTTCTATTTTCCACTCTCATGTGGGTGTCCTTTTTTACAACAGGTGAACCTTATCCTAACCAGGGCAGCAGTTCTGGAGGGTCAGGCTGCTTGAAGAATGACAGCTGTGTAAAATGTTGAGCCCTGCATTTCATGGGTGACAGCCAAGCTCAGCTCCAACCTACCCTCCTCTCCTGGCTCTTCTCTGGAGATCTAACCCGTGAAGACCAATGCTCCCACTAAACTAGTCTGGAGCGAACCTCTTCCAGGGGCATCATCTTGTTCTTTCCTCCCACATGAGTGCACCACACACTCTCTCCCAAAGATACTGCTTGTTTTGAAATATGCTATGCTAACTTTTCCACGCTAATATATGCAGATTCAAATGAAATAACTCAGGGAACAGACTGTCTCATGTCTGGTGTAACTTGGTTATTGTTAGAAAGATGAGTTCAGAATTGACAAGTTCCCTGCTAAGCTGACGAGTTTAAAAACTTAATTTGAAAAACCAACCAAATCCCACTTGCTGTATAAAGGCAGAGACTAAGGACTTGGTCAACCTTGGCCTGAGATCTCAGTTTGGGGAGACAGGTATTTTGAATTTCCTCATTGTCAGTGTCTGGTCTTGTCCCTGTAATTTTGTATTTGCCCTCCACTCTTATAGTGCCTCAGATTTTTATGGGGGAAAAGAGTCTTAATATATATTAAATAAGGGTATTATTTTAAAAAGTATGTACTATGTTTTATGGCTGGTTTAAAATAGAATGCATTAATAGAATAAATCAAGTTAAGTGAGGTCAACAGATCAGGAGGTGACTATCATTGAAAAGATAGCTCATCACTCACAGTTCTAGAGTAGAGGGCAAGTCATGCCACACAGAGAGCCACACAGAGAAGCCCCAGGGTGGGTCAGTAGCAGAGGGAGCTGCGGGCAGGAGCTGTTACTATTGTTTCTGCAGGAAGGAGGGAAGAAGGTGCGGCAAGCAGGTTTAGGATTGCTTAGTTTGTTGATTTCCTGAGCTCTATGGCATACTGCTGTCCCCAAGTTGTCTGGCAATCTCCCTGGGTGGCAGATGACTTTACAGAAGCTATAATCACAGTCTGTACAAAAGTGCAACTCAGATATCAGCCCCTTAGAGGAGCCTTCCCTGCCTATGCAAACTACAGTGACAGTCTCCGAGGCATTACCCACTTCACTCCCTTCATAGCATTCAAGGTTTGTCCCCCCACTTAGCACCCAGCTGCAGCAACCCCCACCAGAAGAAAAGTCCTCACAGGCCTCACCAGGCCCTGCATGATCTGAGACCCCTGACCTCTCTTGTCTCTTCTCCCACCCCTGTTTCCCCTCTTGGCCCACTTCCGCCCTGCAGATCTCCTTGAGCTCTGCTTTTCTCCATAGCACTTATCCCTTCTAACATGCTGTCTTCACTGTCTCCCTTCCACAATGTCAGCTCCACAGGAGCAGTAGAGGGTTTGTTTGTTTGTTTTGTTTTGTTTTGTTTTTCTCATTCACTTCTGTGTCTACAACGTAGGTCAGTGCCAGGCATTTAATTGAGGCTCAGCAAATAGTGAATGAACAACTTATCACTACTTGAAACATTCCTGTCTTAGCCTACAGTGCTCATTCACCCAGAACCCAATCACTGAGGCCTACTCAGTGAAAAATAAGGAAAAAATAAGGAACTGTACTTTAATTGATTCATGCCAAGGCACCTACCTGAATAAGATAGTTAAGTAGTTGCTAATAGTCATCTATCTGGCATTACCCAAATGTATGGGATATTGCTTATCCTTTATTCAAGCTTGATCTTTCATCTTTCCATTAGCCTACAAGAAAGTCCATATACTTTAAGTTGGTCAGAATTGAGTTTTGAGCCCTCTAATGAAAGGACCTAAACTAATCCAAAAATATTTTTATAATTTTCAAACAGGATATTAAAAATAGGTGGAAAACCCTATATTAAAGCAGTAGGCAAACTGAGGCAGATGAAAAATTTTCAAAACTCCAACCAAGGTTTATTTTTTTTTAGTTCCAGATTGAATTAAAGAAATAAGCTCATACTACGGGTTAGGACAGAGGGAACTCTCTGCAGGGGGAGATAATATTTTAAGGAGACACCAGTTTTCATTTCAATACCAGTGACTTGCAATGCATACAGACAAGTGTATGATAATATGACAGTTAAAACAGACCCTAAATTAATCCTGATAGGGAATAGAGAAATTAGCAGAAAAGTTATTTAAAACAACTATGATTAATATATGTATGCGTGTATGTATGATTTATATGCATACCTATATGTTAGAGAAATAATAAACAGCTAAAGTTGAAAATGGAGAAAAAATCTAAAAAGCTCAACTGGAAATTATAGATTTGAACAATGCAGTAAGTAAAATTACTAAAGAAAAACTCTAGGTTGGATAAGACTGGATTGATACAATGAAAGGTAGCAACTCAAGTGCTAAATTTGAAAAAAATAAATGTACACATTAAATAGTTTGTTTCATGTGAGAAAAAAATTAAAATATGTATCTTTAATCACATAGCCAATAGAATCCTAGAAAAAAGGGAGAAATAAAATGAGGCCAAAGCAATATTTGAAGAGTTAAATGTCGAAACATTGTCCAAAAATGTTGAAAGACATAAACCCTAACATTCAAGACTTATAAACTATGTGCAGGAGAGAGAGAGAGAGAGAGAGAGAGAGAGAGAGAGAGAGAGAGAAGAAAATAACACTTAGGCACAACATCATAAAACTACCAAAGAGAAAAAAATAAAGAAAAAATCTTGTAAGCAGCAAGAGGGGAAAAAAGACGTTACTTTCAAAGGAGCAAAAATAACACTGGCAGATGATTTGTCAAACAAATGATGAAAGCTAGAAGTCAGAGGGATTACATTGTTGAAGTTTGAAAAAAAAAAAAAAAACCTCCTACACTTGAATTCTAGTTTCAGTGAAAATCTTTACAAGTGAAAACAAGACTAGGCTGTAGAATTGCAAGAAAACATGGATCACATCCAAACATAGATGATAAGCTAGAAAAGCTACAACATCACAGTTCTCTTGAATATGTCAGAAAGCTGAGGACAACAAGAAATCCACATGAATAAATGTTCAAACATGTTTCAGGAGAAATCATGTCTGCTTGCATTCTCAGTGAAGCAACAAGAAGAGAAAAAAATTACCATAAAATGGGCCAGGGAAAAACTAGCATTTATTGACTGAGTGTACCCTTGTTCATGTACTGAAATTCCAAGGACTACATATAGAGCAGGACTATATTAACTACATTAACTGAATACTCAGGAATAATGTGCTAAAAGAATGTGTGTGGATGAGGGGGTGAGCAAGATAGGAAAATAGAAAATCATTCTGAGGAATTCTGGACACTTTCCAAATGCAAGATAGCACATGGCATGGTAGTAATGCTGAGACATGAGAAACAAATATCTAATTTTTTTATAGAATTTTCTTTATTAAAGGTATAGCATTATTTTTTAAATTGTGTTTATAATTATATTGCTAAAACAATTATTCATTTAAAATGATTTTAGCACTGTCATAGACTTGAAAATATCTAGTGTCTATTTTTTATTGTTTATTCCATTACAGTTGTCACAATTTTTCCCTTTTGCTCCCTCCACCCAGCCCACCCTTCTAGCTCACAGTCAATTCCCTCACCATTGCCCATGCCCATGCCTCATTCATATGTGTTCTTTGATTAATCCCTTCCCCTTCCTTCCACCATTCTCCCCCTCACACCTCCCCTCCTATAGCTATCAGTCCTATCAGTCTTTTCTATGCTTCCTTGTCTCTGGTTCTATTTTTCTTGCTAGTTTTTTGTTGTTGTTGTTGTTCATTAGATTCCAGTTATAAGTGAGGTCCTATGGTTTTTGTCTTTTGTCAACTGGTTTATTTCACTTAGCATAATAGTCTCTATTCCATTCATGCTGTTGAAAATGGTAGAACTTCCTTCTTTCTTTCTGCTGCATATAATTCCATTGTGTAAATGTACCACAGTTTTTTAATCCACTCTTCTACTGATGGGCACTTGGGCTGCTTCCAACATTTAGCCATGGTAAATGGTGCTGCTATAAACATAAGGGTGCATAAGTTCTTTTGAATTGGTGTTTCAGAATTTTTAGGGTTTAATCCCAGCAGTGGAATTGCTGAATCAAAAGGCAATTCCATCTTTAATTTTCTGAGGAAATTCCATGCTGTTTTCTACATTGGTTTCACCAATCTGCATTCCCCCAATCATGCACTAGGGTTCCTTTTTCTCCACATTCTCAGCGGCACTTGTTTTTTGTTGATTTATCAATGAAAGTCATTCTGACAGATGTGAGCTTATATCTCATTGTAGTTTTAATTTGCATCTTTCTGAAGGCTAGTGATGCTGCGTACTTTTTCATATGTCTATGGGCCATCTGTATGTCTCTCTTGGAGAAGTCTCTATTCAAGTCCTTTGCCTATTTTCTAATTGGGTTGTTTGTCTTGCTGGTGTTGAGTGGTATAAGTAGTGTCTTCTTTTTAAAAAAATGTCTTTCTACAAAGGATAACATATAATAAAACATTCTATATTCCACTTGAACTTCATAGGCAAAGAAAGTTATTCTTTTAGTGCATTGAATTTTAGGTAGATTTATATTTTATTGGATCAGATTGTTTTCTCCTAATGGAGCATTCTTTTTCATTTCAAAAATTGCAATACCAATTTGTAGAAAATATTAAGATATGGCTTCATGTTGGAGGAAAGTTAAAACATGTACTTTTTAAAATCTGTTAATTCATCAAACCTTAATTATTGAAATGGGGGTTCTTAAATTGGTATGATTCTTTATAAAGAATTATTTCCACTTAGAATTAAGTGAGCGATTCATAACAATCCTTTAGACCGCTTTGAAGTCTCCATTCATTCATCCATCTGTCTGAATAAACAGGAATTTGTTTAAATATCTGCTATTGTATATGCTTTTGTTCTAGAATGAGGACCCCTACTGGATACATTGCCCTTAGGTGAGTGAAGAATTTTTTTAAATTTCTAAAAATTAAAAAAAAATGTTAGAATAAGGAGCTGAAATACTCCATAGAGACAATAACAAACTCCATATTTTTATTTGATTATTAGATCATCATTGATTTTATAATTTCTGAGTCTTTTAAAGGTGAAAGTGAGCTGTGAATACACACAAAAAAACAATGTGTTGAGCATATACAGCTGTCATGTATGAATGTCACCTAATCCTCACAATATCTACCCCGGAGATAGATAATGTTACCTCCATTTTTTGGTTGAGTAAACTTAAGCCCTTGGTTAAATAACTAGCTCAATACACAGTAAAATTCTAGTTTCTCTGACAGCAGAACTCATAGCCTTTTTTTTTACAGTATGTCTCTGCTTTTCTACTGTCAACTGACTCATTTCACCCAAGAACTTTGGGATTATTTTCAGTCAGTTTAAGTGAGCTTGCTCATCAATAGACATGAATGCATGAATCATAAAACAAAAAATAATAATTTATAGTAAATACAGACTGTGCCCTGCCAGCCTAACAGAGGCTTACTACACGTACTTGCAGTTGAAAATTGCCCCAAGTGAAAATATACCTTATTCTGACATCAGTGTATGTAATAATGACAGACCTAAAAGTAAGAGTTGCTAGAGGTCTCTTGGTTGGTAAGGAATTAATTCATCTTACATTCTGAAATAACAGACACTTGTTTCTCTTCATAATGACACTTGAGACTTCATTAAGTAGCAAGTCCATGTTGATTGACAGCTTTCGTTATTGAATACAGCACCCTGAGTGCCACCCTCTCATTTCTTCTCTTGCTTTATTCTCATGTCTTTGCCTCAGCGGAAGTTCTGTTTTAATATGTCTGTCCTTTGAAGTTGGAAAAAAAAAGGAGTTTTAAAACTCACTATTTTCCTTAAGGGAAAAAAATAACATGGTTTCAATGGCCATATTATTAATATTTTATTTTTATCATTTTTCCCCTTTGCTTATAGGTTTGGCACTTAGACCAAATCAGGATCAAGTAAATGACACGGCTATGACACAGCTGGGCCACAGATGCTGGTAGGAATTTGTTGGGGGATATACATCCACAGCATTAACTGCACAGCTGACTTAGCCATGGTGATTGATATTATTTCAAGTGTTGACAAAAAAAAGATCAACTCAGCTATAGCTGCAACAAGAACAAACTCAGTTTTCTCAATATTGGCATGACACTCATTAATTTTAATAAAAACTTTTCTGTTGTCCTCAAGAGAGGTTTCCAGCTTCTGTTATAATTTGAATCCAATCAGATATATGATTTTAGGTTTCTTACCTCTGATAATTTATACAATAATGTTTTTCCTACCAATAGTTGTCTCATCATTAATGAATATCTTCAATTCTGAGAAACATACATCTAATGTGTGTTCGAACATCTATTTGAAAATCGTATTTTTAAAAGCCAAAGGTGGAATATTTTTGCACATCTCAGTCCTCTGGAGGTTCTGTCTACATCGACAATATGCTGATAAGGTAACATTCTCTCAAGCAAACCTAATTTCTTTTCTTCCAAAATAACTCTAAATGTTTGTATTATTCTGTTCACATTTTTGTATTAAGTCAGCCCAGAGAAAAAGGATAAATGGTTCAGGACACTGCTCAATATTATGCCTTATAATAAAAGCCCCTTGTATAATTTTTGAAATTATACAAGAAGTTTTGTGAAATAACTGTTGTAAATATAGCTGACTATATGTAGACCAGCATAACAGTTGTAATTCACACTGCCTGAGTTCTAAACTTTGCTTTGCCACAAAAAGCTATGTGATCATGAAGAAATTAATAAATAAATTCCTCTGTTTCTCGGTCTCTTCAAATATAGTGCAAATATTAATCTTATGAATCTTTATTGTGAGCATAAAATGTATTAATACACATGGAGGTTCAATGCTTGAAAGACACATCGCCACGTGTTTAGAGTGCAATGAATGTTAACCATTTTTATTATTGTTGCTGCTGCTGCTCTTGTTCTTATTCAGGCGTTCAGTGTCCGTGTTCCATGGACTAATAATAGAAATTCCTTAACGCTGTAGAAAAAGACTTCAGTCATCTAGAAAAATGATCACCACTACCCTATAAGGCTGGATCATATCTTCCAAGCTAAGTTCTTTTTCTCATGAATGTTTATTGGGCAATGCAATTCCTACCTTTTCTCTACATTTTTTCTTTATGCCATGTAAATATGCACAAGAAAGTACTGGAGTCATGTGTGTGCACTAGATTTTCCTATGCACATGTCAGCTATTCCAAGTGCACTTGATAAAAGAATTTATTTTATTTTATTTATTAAAGATGTTCTTTATTTACTTTTTAGAGAGAAAGGAACGGAGGAAGAAAGAGAGGGAGAGAAACCAATATGTGAGAAATATATCTCACATGCCCTCAACCAGGGACCCGGCCCACAACCTAGGCATGTGCCCATACTGGGAACTGAACCCATGACCTTTCAGTCTGCAGGCCAGCACTCAATCCACTAAGCCACATGAGCCAGGTCCCACATGATAAAAATTTTAAAATCATATTTTGGAAAATTCCACAATCCTTGGCTTAACCAGGATTTAAGGATCTTATAGAAGAAAGATTTTCATTAGTGATAAATAATACATTTTCTCCTTCATAAGGTGAGATAAAAAATATGTGCTGAGTACTAATGTCTATAATTCTCAGTATTATATAGTTTCAAATTTTTATAATTTTAATCTCCCCAAAAAGCGTTAGGTAGTTCAGGGTTGGATAGGTTGTAACTCTAGAAAAAAATTTCACAGTTTAATATGGCTCATTGGGTGAGAAGTGAGATGAATTGGTAGACATTTTAATACAGTCTATATGGCAATAAAATAGTCTGAGACAATATAATCAAAGCCTCTGAGCTTTCCAAACATTAGCTAAGGGTGTGCAGAGGAAGTAGAGAACAGTATACCACTTCTAAGATTCCTCCCTTTTTCATTTTCAAGCATCCCTATTGCACCCAAATGTTAGAAAACTACTGGAATATATTTTATTTTCCCTGTCACCAAAAACCCTATCTTATCCTTTGAGATAATTAGATGTAATCTTGGTATTTTTTAAACATTGTTGAAAATTACTGGGTGAAGATGATTTAACTAAATGGAAGGAAATTAGTGTCCCCATATTTAAAATCCCCAAATCAAAAAACTTCAACTTCAGCCCTAAGAAGCAATTTTGACAATTTGGGCAAAATTCTAGCTAGTTTTTAAGTTATTTTTTAAAGGACCCAATATGGTCCATTTACGCTTTTTTTTTTTTTTTTTTTTTTTTTTTTTTTTTTTTTTTTTTTTTTTTTTTTTTTTTTTTTTTTTTTTTTTTTTTTTTTTTTTGCTTTGCTGTTTCTGCTTCCAAAGGGGATGATACTTTCTTGACTAAAAGTTTTATTGTAACAGCATAATAAAATAAACTATTGACAAACTTATGAAACAATACAGAGGATTGGTTAACTTTATATCATGTAAATGTTTTATATGGTTTCACATCTGCAAGTACTCATTATAACAGGGACTCTTCCACTTTCAAAGTTGTCAGCATGAATGGAACTGGAGAGCATTATGCTAAGTAAAATAAGCCAGGTGGTGAAATACAAATATCATAAGATTTCACCTATAAATGGAACCTAATAAAAAAAAAAACAAACAAGCAAACAAAATAGAACCAGAGACATTGAAATAAAGAACAAACTCAGTAACCAGAGGGGAGTTGAGAGAGGATAATGGGGGCGGGGAAGGTAAAGGGTCTTCAGGAACATGTATAAAGGACACATGGACAAAACCGAAGGAGAGTAGAATCTAGGGTGGGGAGTGGAACTGGCTGGGGTGGGGAGGACTGGGGAGGGAAAATGGAGACAACTGTACTTGAACAACAATTTTTAAAAAAGTTAAAAATGTCATTATAAAAAATAAATAATATTTTTAGTTTAAGGGGTGCTTTTCTTTGTGTTCCGCAGAAGCAGACCTTGATATGATCATCTCAGAGAAGGTGGCTTATTTGGGACTTGCAAGAAACACAAGGGAGACAGGAAGGAATAGCAGTGAATAAAAAGGGCATTACCAAGGGAGCAGCCACTGTGGATGGCCAGAGCTTAGATACGCAGCAAACATTGGGAAATGGCATAAAACACACATCTCAGAGTTACTCCACAGAAGATATAAATGAGAGGGGTCTTTAACCCCTAGCCCCAGTGAGTCATTGATGGAAGTTTGTTTCTTGGGGAATAGGGAAAGTGATGTTCATTCTTTAATATTCCTAGCCTGTCAGGGTTTTGCTATAACGATTTTCTTCTCATGAGAAAGCCTTAGACAAGGAGATTCACATACTCTTTTCGAGTTGGACAGCAGGCACTAAAGTGGTCACATCAAAGGGCAGCATGCCACTGCGTTTGTTACTCATGGTCTCTGCTATTTTTTTAACTTTTTAAAAATTGTTGTTCAAGTACAGTTGTCTCCATTTTCCTCTCACCGGTCCCCCCGGACCCCAGCCAGCTCCACTTCCGGGCCTAGATCCTACTCCGCTTCGGTTTTGTCCATGTGTCCTTTACAGATGTTTCTGAAAACCCTTCCCCCTTTCCCCCTCTTTTATCTCCTCCCACCTCCCTTCTGGTTACTGTCAGTTTGTTCTTAATTTCAATGTCTCCGGTTACATTATGCTAAATGAAATAAGCCAGGTGGCGAAAGACAAATGCCATATGATCTCACATATAAGTGTAAGCTAATCAACAAAACAAACAAGCTAGCAAAATATAACCAGCAAAATATAATCCTCTGCATCTTTTAAATAAAAGCTATTCTACACTTAATATTGGCAAAAAGGCTAAGAAGCTATAACAACAATAGAAAAAAATCCAGGTGTGGGCCACCAAAGTTTAATAGGGGATAGATTAATGTTTTTCAGTGTCTCTATTTATGATCGATTATTATAAATACTGAGAAGGAAATTTTATAAAATTAATAAACTAATGATTCATACGTTAAAATACAGCTATTTTGATTTAAGCTGCTTTTCCTACGTGCTTGCATATCACATTTTTTATTATCTGATTGCATTGCAAGGGCTTATTTATTAGTACACCATATGTTATTCACCAATGAAATTTCAGTGCCCAGTAGTTTCTCTACAGATATTACTGGAATAAATACATAAAAAAAGAATGTCCTCAGATTTAAGAATGACATTTTATAGTCTTTCATTAGTGGTTTTTTTCTTCTTACTTCATGCATGCCTACACTGCTTGCATACTTCCGATGCATGGGTAAGAGTGTTCTAGTATTTCAAACACACTTTGTAGTCATCTGTATTAAGAAATTTTTTTTTGGTCATTCCTGTTGTTCACCCCATTAGCATTTAATTAGAAGTCTGAGTGATGAAAATGAAATACTACACACATGTCTCGACATACCCTCATTTGGGGGATAAGCACATTAAACATCAAAAGTGAAGTGTGCTATTACGTGAGCAAATATGCATTGTCAGGTGAATGCACTTTGCAGGGGCGCATTGAAATTTAAGAGGTTGGCTTCACGGAGACAAAGAAATAGTAGGTCTTCCACGAGACTTTAAATGGACAAGAAGAATTCCTGCCAGTTTGAGTGATCTAAGAATATACATTCAGTAGAAATGCTGGCCAGTGGAGCTGTGGACAAGCGTCCATGGAGGAGCAAGAGGGAATCTTCCATCATTGCTTACATTTCACACATATAATAAAATACTGTAAAATTAATGAGGTTTGAATAATATCTTTTCAGAACTTTTATTTATTTGATTGTTCTTATATTTTATGCTATTTGTACAATGGCTTATATTATAAAACACAAAATCTATTGCTATTTTAACCTCATAGCTGCCATCCAAATACGTAGTGCTAAAAACTTTAACTTTCCTTTAAATAGAGCACATTCTAAGGTATTAATTTACAATTATTTCAATTGTATTTGAGTCCCTAGAGACATTGTGTGTGTTTGTGTGTATATAAATGGACACATATCTGTCTACTATATATCTATCTATCTGTCCATCTGGAGATGGGGAAGATGAAGGAGATATATTTGAGGAGAGTTGCTTGACACCTAGCAAGCAGTAATGATCCCTTGGTCTTTTCTACCATATTGTGGAAGGGTAAGTCATGGTTCTATCCTTTAATACTTCAAATTTGCCAAGTCTGCAAATTGATAAGAAAGGCATGAACTTTTTGTATCATGGGAAGGCAAAGATTTTATAGCTTGGAAACTGTAGAGCTTCTAAGTTAAGGTGATGTATTAAGGAAAAAATATTAACAATGGCATCCTCAAATGATTTCAAGACCCTTTTTGCTAGCCATTTCAAAGTTTAGTTTTTGGTGAGCAAGGATTTAGGAAACAGGGAATAATAATGCTCAACATTTTCTGTCACCACTATTTAATAAGTGAGATTGTAAGCATTTTATACGCTTTTTCTCATTCAGTTATAACAACTTTAGGCATAGGTATATTACCATCATCCATGTTTCAAAAAGGCAAGGTTTGAAAACTGAAGTAGCTTGCCAAAAGTTACAGAGCTAATAAGTGTCCAGCCAGTACTCAAACTCACTGGGTCAGACTCTAAAGATCACACTCTTAATAAAATTCTGTGTATAATATAAGGAGTAGAGAAAGATAAGAGGTACCTTGAGATCCCAGGCTTCACATGTCTGCAAAGTAAACAAGGGCTTTAGTACAACTGACTGAAACACCCACCCTAGTAACAATAAGACATCATCTTTAGGTGATAAGAACTCTATTTGCCCAGAGGTTATTGAGTTTGTAAGATAAAATTTCTAAGGCTTAAGAGATTGTGGTGACATTGTATGTGGAATTATAGTAGTCACTTTGGTAATTTACTAATTATCCAGATAGAGGGGAGTGGAAAAGACTGGCATGCAATATGCTCAACTTTGTGAGAAATAAGTATTATTAACATGTATGTACAGTTGCATGCTTTTTGTAGTTCAGCTTATCTGCTCACAGTGTGGACTCTAATTATTGTAAATGAGTGACAGAGGGATGGCATAAAGGTGTGAGAGAAGATCATACATACACAATCACTTGAAGAGCTCCCCAAGAATTTGTCATTAGACATTGTCTTCAGAGAACAATATTGCAGAGAGAAAGATGGTTATTTGATGTCCTAACAATATACTTTAAGTAATGACAATTTCTGACTGAGTATCAACAGAGCCTGGATCCATTAACTCAGTGATACTTGTGAAATCATGACTGAGGACTTCAATAGAATGTGATGGTAAGTCTCAGGTAAATGGGTAGCCTTTAAAGCATCACAACAATATGTTTTATTTCAAGTTATAGTTATCAGGCAAAACTAATTTTGATTCTCAGACTATGTAAATCAAGTGATAAACTCAATATGCCAGAAAAGGCAACAATTCCTAGTAAAAAGTTCCCTAGGGTAGTGGGTCTCAGTGGATAGGTATGTGTTTTATTTTGCTCCCAAGAGACATTTGGCATTATCTGGGAACATTTTTGGATATGACAACTGAAGGAAATGCTGTTGGCATCCAGCGGAGAGGCCAGGGTAAACTTCAAACGCCCTACAATGCACAGGACAGCCCCTGACAAGAAAAAATCATCTGGCCCCAAATGACAATAGGGTCAAAGTTGACAAACTCTGACCTATGAAAAGAGTTATTTAGAACAATTTCAACCATAAAGACATGAAGAAAGAAGTACCAATCTACTGAGAATTGACAGCAGCAATTAGGAGGATGAAGGCTTGTGCATCTGTATTTTTATGACTGCACAAAACTAATGATCTCCAGAGATGATTGTACAGGATTCTGGATTATTCAACATCCTGGCTAAGTTAACTGAACACTTGCTTTGTTATAAGAGCTGGAGTATCAAGAACAATAAACACTCTGAATCATGTATCAATCAGTTTAAGCACATAAAGAGAAATTAAGTATATAGATAATCATGAATATTTCAAATTATATAGAAAAATATCTCTGTAGTTCTCTTAAAGATGTATTTTGATACTAATGAAGTATATGGTAAATGGCAGAAAGAGTGACATATAGGAAAGGTATTTTAAACATAATTTTTCTACATGTGTTTCAATGAAAATTTAAATATGAAAAATTTAAATGAATCATAGTATTGAAAAACATTCTTTCTTGCAGCTCCTTAAGCAACAGGACATAACAATAATAATGGTTTCCTCTATTATTTGGGTAAAATTATTACATAATTTCTCAAAAATTAAATAATATTAATAAAATGCCTCTGGCTTTTTGCATAAGAAAAGTAATTTTCACTGTTGCTTTGTATAATGCACTTTCCACTTGGTTTTAAGCTAAGTGATAATTAAAGCATAACTCTAATTCTAATTTATACAGTTGATTTCCTTCACAAGTACTTTTTTCTGAATTTTAAATCTGAAGAAGCATTATTAACCATATTTCAGCAAATGTACATCAATGAGAACTGTTTGCAGTAGAATACACTTGAAGGTGGAAGGCTCTACAGAATAGGACGGTGGGCTTTAGGGTCTTTGAATCCGCTAACATTGAATGCAAAATTCTGTGTTTGAGTCTACTTTTTCTCTATGTGCAAACAGTTCATAGTTTTCAAAGGGTTGTTACAAGGTCCATGGACCAAGTACTAAAAAGTATTGTACTAGAGGGAGTTTAGAAAGGACTTAGTGAGAGCATCTGGTTCTCTCCCTTTTGTAGCTAGAAATATAAAATTAAAGTTGTATTCCATATTGAAGCAGAGAACAAAAAAATTGAAGATTTCTTGTCACTGTAGGCTCATAAAGAATACTTATCTTTCAAAGAACTAACATTTTACAATACTCTGGATTGTGTTTTAAATGCAAATCAACAATAACTATAATCTTAAAATATCTCCACCTGCTGCTCCCAAAGGTTTGAGAATACACACACATACCCACATACACACGTGCACACCAAACTTAATGAATTCTTTTAAAATCAAGATACTATTATAAAACAACATTTTTAGGTACAAATTATGGTATCTAGCCACTTCAGTTGTAATCATGTGCAATTAACCTTTTGTAGTCTGTATGTCTGCAGCAAATTTGTAAAAATGTTGCTAAAGATATAGATGTCATGATTCTTTTAAAATAATTTTTGCTTAATTTCTGTAAAGCATTCTTATAGCAATCTGTTTAAATTTCTATTATGTTATTCATGTCATTCTGCATTTCATTATAATTGCAAAAATGATTCTGTTGCATATGAGGTTACCCTCCTTAGATCAGTTTTGTTTTCTTATTAGTGTTTTCTCTCCTCAGTCAAATAGAAAGTACTCTAAACTATTACCTTTGTGGACTTTAATAATTTATTCAATATTAACATATTCATTATATGGTAATATGTATTTTAATATATATAATTGTGTGTTACATGTAATTATATATACATATAACACCTACCTTAAATTTGGTCAACATTTTTTGAAAAACACATAGAATAAAAATTTATTTCATCAAATATTAACAAGACCCTACTATGTTAAAGAAGCAAATTTGTAATTCAGTATGGCAGAATAAGTTAAGTCCTCAAATATCTCCTATACAAATACATAGAAAGTTAAGGCATAGTTTCAAAATAAGGTCTTCTTTTACTTGATAAATTAGAGTTCAGCTCAAACATGAAAACACGTTGGAAAAGGTGATGTGTGACCAGTGTCTGATTTATGATCATATCAATGACTTTGTTACTTAGAAAACTTTTAATTCATGGTGGGCACAGACTGATTATAATTGGAAAAGTGTTCAATTTCATTTCATTTTTTTCTTTTTTCTTGCCTTCTTTTTGTAGTGATTACTGTGGGCTGTAACTACAAGTGTAGACATACACAGATATTGAAGACACATGCACTCAATTAGTTAATTTTGGTTTCACAAAATGTGCATTTTAATTGGAACTTGTAATATTGAGATTTTGCAAACCTAAAAGCCAAATCTTAATGTAAATTTCCTTTCCCATTGTAAACCTTTATGGGGATAAAGTGAAGATTCACCATTCCAAATGTCAGTGTGCCAACTGCAGATTTACAGAACATCCTGAACTTGACTGAGGAGGAAAAAATAAAAAAAAAAAACAAAACAATTTTTACAACGCTTTGATAACTATTCCAGAATTTTCCCAGGCACTGAAGCTTATTAGCAGGTGTTAGATTACCACCACCAGCTGCCAATACCTGCTGTCACCACTGTAGATGCAAAATTTACACAGAAGTGCAGCAAATATATTCCCCTGATATTCTTCACCATCACATTTTCAAATTAGAAAATTCAGACTTTGTTTACCTAGCATCTTTCTTCTGGTTCATTATATTCAATAATTCAAATTCAAAATGGAGATATATAAGATGGATAATTTTTAAAAGTTGAATTTTTCTTATCAGTTGTTATTGTTGATAATGATCAAAGTTTTCCCTATAAGATAGTTAAAAATATGATAATTGATATGTAAGCAAAAACTTTTAGTGGGTTTTCTACAAGTGAAATTATGGGGAAAATTTCCATGAAATTGCATTCATTTCCAGAGTGCGGTTTGCTCATTTTAGTTATACTTTGAGTTCTATGCCATTTATAAGACCAAAAGCCAAACTCCTTCTCACCTTTTCCTTTTGTAAATTCTCTATGCAGGCCACCTATAGTCTATGTAGAGAATTAAGAAATAATTAACTAAGATAACTAAGAAATAATTAACTCTGGAACTCTGATGAATTCTTTGCTTATCTAGCAAGTTAAGGTACAAAAGAATTCAAGAACTCAAACTTTCTATATTTCACCTCTTTAAAATTAACTCATAAATTGTTGATCTGCTTATTTCCACAAGCTATTTTCATCTTATATCTCTCATGAGGTATTTCTCTTAAATCTCCTTTTCAGTTGGCACATGCACGACATTCCAAATTCCTTACTTGACAGTTCAAGCAAACTAACTTATTTCTCCTTAATTGATCAAAGTTTCCAGCCACCATATCTTTAAATTCATGTCTACCACAAGATAGATTTGAAAGTGATGTTCCTAGAAATGGTAGCTTCATATTGTCTATTTTATTATACAAGTCCTGGCTCATTTGAATCAAGTCCTATGTGACTGGTCACACACAGCACAGAAGTTTAACAATGGTACTTGAATAGAATAAATTGAAGGAACAATCTTCCTAACAAATAATCCATTCTATTCCAAGTTTTTTGGATGTCAGACCTTTATTTATGAAGGACACAAAGATAGTCTTTTAAGAAAAATATTTTGAGTTTTTATCTCATTCTCCCTCTAAATGATAATCAGATATTAGAGATTTATATAATGATACATCTGGAAGAGATTCCTTTTTGTTTTGTTTTTTTCCCCTGGTTCTCCAAAAATAAGTCAACTCTCAAATGACTATTTCCTTGTAGATAAAAAAAAAAACATAATAAAGACATAAATGTCTAAACTTAGCTTAAAAAAAAAAAAGGAACAGGGAAACACTTAGCAATCTCCTATAAATAGGACAACTTAAAAAAAATGTTTCACTTTGATTTAAAAATAAGTAAATAATATTAACCCCATATTCCTTGGTATTGAGGCCAAGATATTTAAATAACTTGGCAAGATTTCAAACTAAAATAAAAAAGTATTTAGAAAGCATTGCAATGATTCTTTTATACAGAGGCTGATTGTGATTCTGTAACTGCAAAGCCCATACTTACGTGGCAGATGGCTGTCTGTGGCCTAAGTTAATACAGAAAGAGCGCACGGGTGAAACCGAAGTTATACTGCACATTCCAGCCCTGCCTTGGAAAAGTGAATAAGTCATTGAGTTCCAAATGACAGAAAAGATGAGATATAAATAATAATGTTAAGTAAGTTCATTGTATTAGGAATAATCTGAGAATTATATTAGAGTACTACAGAGATGTTAAATTATATTATTGGACTCTAGATAAAATTTTGTATATCTTATTCAAATAATATAGCTTATGTTGTGACATAACACTGAGTACAACATCGTTAGCTTGTTAAGTACAAGATGTTATTTGACATCATTCAACATTAAAGATTCTTCTGTGTAAGGAACTAGGTTTATACATTTTTCATTATATGTCAGGTTACCCAGCACTTGTCTTAATTTTATGATTTTTTTTTAGCTTTAGCAAGAAAATAACTTGCTTCTATTCACAAGTTGACAAGCAGTTTGCTTTCAAGACATAGTTTTCACAATCAACTTTACTCTGATTTGAGGTCAGATTAATGTAGTCACTTTTTCTGGATTTATCTTTATATTGTATCATGAGCGTTCCTTTACATTTATCATACATGTAAATTATTTTACCTTAACTAACATACTTTTACATTATTTAGTCTGCCATATACTACACAGGCTCACTTATGCTTACACAACCCAGACAGCTAGGTGTTCAATGATGCATATAAATTTATTAGGTACTATTTTACTTAAAAGTCACTACTTTGATGTAGTGTTACTCTTCTAATGAATGATAGCATCAATATTGTTTTTTTTTTTTAAATTTTATTTTAATTGTTGTTCTTATACAGTTTTCTGTTTTCTACTCCCATCCCGTCCCTCCGCCCCAGCCCTCCCCAGCTCCTCCCATTTCCACCCCCCTAGCTTTTGTCCATGTGTCTTTCATACTTGCTGCTCTAAACCCTTCCCCTTTTCCCTGGATATTCCTATCCCTCTCCTCTCTTGTTCTCAAATTCAGTGTCTTTGGTTATATTATGCTTGTTTGTTTGTTTTTTTGATTAGGTTCCTGTTAGAGGTGAGATCATATGGTATTTGTCTCTCACCTCCTGGCTTATTTCGCTTAGCATAATGCTCTCCAGTTCCATCCATGCTGTCGCGAAGGGTA
>PVKU01008003.1:0-79143 GCA_004027475.1 Anoura caudifer
TTGTTTGCTTAGTTTGCTTTTGTTTTAGGTGTGGTTGTTAATAACTGTGAGTTTGCTGTCTTTTTTACTGTCCTATTTTTTATCTTCTTTTTCTTATCTAAAGGGACTTACCTAAGTCCCTTTAACATTTCATGTAATAAGGGCTTGGTGATGATGAACTCCTTTAACTTGACCTTATCTGAGAAGCACTTTATCTTCCCTTCCATTCTAAATGACAGCTTCGCTGGATAGAGCAATCTTGGATGTAGGTCCTTGACTTTCATGACTTGGAACACTTCTTTCCAGCCCCTTCTTGCCTGGAAGGTCTCTTTTGAGAAATCGGCTGACAGTCTGATGGGAACTCCTTTGTAGATGACTGTGCCCTTATCCCTTGCTGCTTCTAGGATTCTCTCCTTCATTTTAATCTTGGCTAATGTAATGATGATGTGCCTTGGTGTGTACCTCCTTAAGACCAACTTCTTTGGGACTCTCTGAGCTTCCTGGACTTCCTGGAAGCCTATTTCCTTTGCCAGATTGGGGAGGTTCTCCTTAATTATTTGCTCAAATAAGTTTTCCACTTGTTGTTCTTCTTCTTCCCCTTCTGGTACCCCTATAAGTTGGATGTTGGAATGTTTAAAGATGTCCTGCGGGTTCCTAAGCCTTTCCTCATTTTTTTGAATTCTTGTTTCTTACTTGTTTTCTATTTGTTTGTTTGTTTCTTCCTTCTGGTCCACTTCATTGATCTGAGTCCCAGTTTTCCTCCCATCTCTATTGGTTCCCTGTGCGTTTTCCTTCATTTCACTTATTGTAGTCTTCATTTCTTCATCTAATTTGTGAGCAAAATCAACCAATTCTGTGAGCATCCTGATCATCACGGCTTTGAACTGTATATCTGATAGGTTGGCTATCTCTTGGTCACTTACATGAATTCGTTCTGGGGCTTTGATCTGGAAAACAGATCAAAACAGACTGCAAAACAGATCTATTTTCCTGTCTCGGCTGTTTTTTTTTATTTGGTCTGGTCGCGGCTGTTACATAGCGAGGGGCAGAGCCTTAGGTGTTCCCTAGAGTGGGGAAGCCCAGTCTCTGGGTAGTGATGCTGTATGTGGGGGTGGGGTCTGAGAAGGAACAATGGCACTTGCTCCAGTCTCTCTCGGATTCCAGTCCCTTCCACCGCTTCCCCTTTGCCTGGATTATCTGCTCTCGAATGTGGGACCACCTGGTCAGCCAGCTGCTTTGCATGGCCTCACTGGGTCTGCACCATTGCCACCCCATGCCCAGGGTCTGCTAGCTGCCCCCTGCATGCCTGGGATCTTCCAGCTGCTGCTGCCTGTGTGCCCGGGTCCGCCAACCTCCACTTTTTCCTGCCGCGACTCTTCCCCTCTTACCAGTCTGGATGGATGGTAGCTGGACTTCCATACAGTTCAGTTTTCTATGAGTTCTGGTTGTTTTCCTGTTTCTAAATCTTTGTTGTCCTGAATTTTGGTTGCGCAAGGAGGCACAGTGTGTCTGCCTATGCCTCCATCTTGGTTGGAAGTCTGAATCACTGATTTGATTCTTGATTTCATTTCCTCTACTGCTGATTCCCTATAAATTATTCTTCACTTCAGTTAGTGTATCATTCATTTATGACTGGTTCTTTTTTATGGATTCCATGTCCTTTTCTGTGCTGTTGAAGTTCTAAGTTCCTTGAGCATCCTTATAATTATTGTTTTGAATTCTATGTCTGTTGGTTTGCTTGCCTCAATTTTATTTAATTCTTTTTCTTGTTCCTTCACTTGGGACCTGTTTCTTTGCCTCTTATTTTGGCTGATTCTCTGCATATGTTTTTATGTATCAGATAGAGCTGCTATGTCTCTTGGGCTTGGTAGAGTGGCCTAATGTAGTAGGTGTACTGTAGAGTCCAGTGGCACAGCCTCTCCATTCACCTGAGCTGGCCATTCCAATTGTAGTTGAGCCTTGATTGCTGTTGGTACATGAATGGGAGGAATTTACCCCTGCACCGATTGGCTGCAAGGAGTGGCTGGAACCACTGTGGAGGATCAGCTGTGCAGGGACCAATATCACAGATTAGGACTTACTTCAGCCAGTTCTGATGCCCACTGAGTCTTCCCACTGAGTGTGTCACTTGTGGAGGTGGTTGGATAGTGTTTCAATGTGGTCTGATGCAGAGTTTAAAAATCAATTGTGTTTCTATAAATGTTCAATGGACAATTGAAAAATAAAGAAAATTCCATTTACAAAATTATTAAAAAGAATAAAATACTTAGGAATAAATTCAATAAAAGGAGTGTAAGGTTGTACATTGAAAACTACAAACACTGCTGAGGGAAATTGCAAAAGATCAAAATAAATGGTGAGGCATTTCACATTCATGGTTTGGAAGATTCAGTAGGGTTAAGAAGACAGTTTTTCCCAAAATGATCTATAATTTCTATAAAAATTTCAGCCCCCTTCCTTTATTTTATACAGAAAATTATAGGCTATTACTAAAATTCATGTGGAAAACCAAAAACTTAGAATAACCAAAGCAACTTGCCAAAGGAAAAAAAATAACAAACTTGGAACACTTTCACTTCCTAATTTCAAAACTTCAAGCTAAATTATCAAGACAGTGTAGCACTGGTATAAGGATAGGCATGTAGATCAATGGAACAGAATTAAGAGTCCAGAAATAAACCCTTATAGACTATTGATTTCATCAAAAGTGCAAGGCAATTCAATGAATAAAGACTAGTCTTTTCAACAAATGGTGCTGTGATAATTTGATATCCATACGCAAAAAAAAATGAACTTAGATCATTACTTCTCACAGTGTACAAAAATTATCTCAAAATTACCCTGGCTTGTATGACTCAATGGATTGAGCACCAGCCAGTGGACCAAAGGGTCACAGGTTTGATTCCCAGTCAGGGCACACACCTGGGTTGCAGGCCAGGTCCCCAGTGGGGGATGAGTGAGAGGCAACCACACGTTGATGTTCCTCTCCCTCTCTTTCTCTCTCCCTTCCTCTCCCTCTAAAAATAAGTAAATAAAATATTTTTAAAAAATTTAAAAAATTATCTCAAAATGGATCATAGACCTAAATGTAAGTACTAAAAATATTCTAAAAATCTTAGGAGAAACCAGAGGAGAAAATCTTTGAGACTTTGTGTTAGGCATAACTAATGACACCAAAAGTATGGCTTATTACTATGATCTAAATGCTTGTGTCCCCCCAAAATTCATATGTTGATGGCCTAATCCCCAAAGCTGATACAGTCTTAGTAGGTGAGCTTTTTGGGAGGTGATTAAGTTATGAAGGTGAAGCCCTCATGAATGGGATTAGTGCTGTTATGAAAGCGATCCCACTGAGCTCCCAAGCCCTGTTAGGACACATTGAAAAGATTCCAGCTATAAACAAGGAAGAGGGCCCTCGTTAGAATGTGACAATGCTGGCACTTTGATCTTGGATGCCCAGCCTCTAGCAAAATACATTTCTATTGTTTATAAGCTACCAAGCTATGGAATTTTGTTACAGGAGCCCATGTGGGTAAAGACATCCATAAAGAAAAATATTTACACATTGGACTTCATCAGAATTAAAAACTTTTGTTTATAATGACACTCATTTGGAAAATGAACAACAGTATGGTGATTGGGGGGCAGGGAGGAGGGGTTGAGTGGAGGGTGAAAGGGTAATAAATAGTAATGGGAAAAACACAGTAAGAAATAAACTATTTTTAAAAATAAAATAAAAAAAAAACAAAAACAAAAACACAAGCCCTAACTACTATGCTAGGAACCCCACAGAACAGACAGAATAATGACTGTCCAAAGGTGTTCACATCCTGAATCTGTGAATATTCAAGACTTTGCAGGTATGATTAAGTTAAGGACCTGAGATGGGTTGATTTTCCTGAATTATCTTTGTAGAGCTAATATAGTCAAAAGGGAGGCAGGAGAGTCAGAGGAGGTGTGACAATGGAGCAGAGGTCAAAGTAATGAAACTGCTAGATGGAGCTTTGAGCCAAAGAATGAGGGTGGCCTTTAGAAGCTGGAAAAGGTCAGGAATGGATGCTCCCCAAGACCCTCCCGAAGGAGTACAGCTTGGCTTTCACCTTAATTTTAGCCCAGTGAGGTCAATTCTGGACTTCTGACCTCCAGAACTCTATGATAATAATTTTGTGTTATTCTAAGTAAAAAAGAAAAAAGATTTTAAAAAATATTTTAAAAATTAAAAGATTAAAAACAAGATAAAGGACTTCTATTGAGAATATAAACTTTTTTCTACAACTCAATAATAATAAGATAAGCAACCCAATTTTTAGAAAATGGGCAAAAGACCTGGATAGACATTAAAGGAAAGAAGAGATATGAGTGATAACTAAAGACCTGGAAAGTTGTTGAACATCCTTAAACATTAGGGAGTGTAAACAAAAACAATTTCACACCTATTAGAATGGCTATAATAAAAAAGACAGATGATAATAAATGCTGGTAAGGGTGTGGAGAAATAGGAACCCTCCTACATTACTGTGAACATGTGAAATGGTACAGCCACTTGGGAAAACAGTTTGACAATTTCTTCAAAATTTAAACATAAGTTTACCACACAACCCAGCTATTCTACTCCTAGGCATCTAGCCAAGAGAAATAAAAACATACAAGGTCTGTCCAGAAAAAGTGCAGCCATTGTTGATGTAACAAGAATGGTTTGCATCAATGTAACCTGGCAGCCAAGCAGAGTGGACTGGAATGCGCATGTATGAACAATGACGACTTCACTGTACTAGTCAGTGGGGGTGATAGATGCTGTTGAGTGATTATGTGTACTGTGTGGCCACCGCATTCAACATGACTGAGCAAGTAGAGTAACAAATCTGCATCAGATTTTGTGCCAAGCTTGAACATTCCTCAGTGGTAACTATCAGGATGATTCAGAATGCTGCAGCTATGGGCAACTAGTGATAGGCAGCTTCGTCACAATAACACACTGCTCGTGCATCATGTCTTGTGCAGAGTTTTTTGATGAAACATAAAATCACCTTGGTTACTCAGCCCCCTAACAGCCCAGAATTGATGCTCTGCAACTTCTGGCTTTTCCCCAAATTAAATCAGGTTGAAATGGAAGAGATTTCAGACTGTCGCTGAGATTTAGGAAAATATGATGGGGCAGCTGATAGCAATTGGGAGAACTGTGTGAGGTCCCAAGGTGCCTACTTTGAAGGGAACTGAAGCATCATTGTCCCATGTACAATGTTTCTTATATCTTCTTCAATAAATGTCTCTATTTTCACATCACATGGCTGGATACATTCTAGACAGACTTTGTATATTCACACAAAGGCTTACACAGAAATGCTTTGAACAGAAATGTTCAAAGCAGCACTATTTATAAAAGCCAAAAAGTGGAAATAAGCCAAATTGCCATCAATTGGTAAATGAATAAATACGATTTATCCATACAATGGAATATTATTCAGCTACAAAAAGGAAAGTACTGATAATGTACTACCACATAGATGGACCTTACAATTATTATGCTAAGTGAAAGAAACCAGACACAAAAGCCTACATGTACACAATACAGCTCCATTTATCTGAAGTGTTCAGGAGAGGCAAAGGTGGGGATAGAGAGTAGACAATTGGTTGGCTAGGGATGGAAACAGGGATTAACTGCAAATGGGCATGAGGGATTTTGTTGAGATTATGAAAATGTTCTAAAAATAGATTATGGTGATGACTATACATGTCTGTAAACTTACTAAAAATCATTGAATTATATCAGGGGCGTCAAACTCATTTTCTCCGGGGGTCATACCAGTCTTGTTGTTGCCTCCAAAGGGCTGAATATCATTTTAGGACTGTATAAATGTAACTTCTCCTTAACAGTTGAGTGAGAGCTTGGCACCGCTGCCAGGTAGAAATAAGGTGCCAGGCCAGATAAAACAAGGTGGAGGACCAGATTTGGCCCACAGGCCTTGTGTTTGCCACCTGTGAATTACATGCTTAAAATGAGTGATTTTTATGACATGTAAATTATATCTCAATAAAATTAACTTTTAAAAGGAGTAATTAGGTACTTAGTGAGGGGCCCAGGTATATTCCCTCAAGTAAAGTACTTGAACTTTAGTTATGTAGTAAATTGCAAGCTTTTCTAACAGAAGGAATGTCTGGAAGGGCAGAATCCTGCTGTATTCATCTCATTATCCCACTTCCTGGGACATAGAGGGTCTCAATGAGTCTCAGAGGAAGAGCGGCAAGAATGAGCTATTGGGTTACTAGCTTAGTTGCTGGAGGAAACTACTCTCTCTTGGCTTGGGGGTGTCGGTTGGTGTTTTCTGTGCCATATCCATTCTAACTCTCCAGGCTGCTCGCCTCTGAACTGCCGGTGATTGTCCACGAAGCCCATACCTACTGCAAGTCCCTTCATCATGCTCTTGTCCCACGTGTGCTGGTCAGGGGGGCTGGATCCTTGTCCTGCCACTGTTCCCCTCAGAAGGCCCAGCAAGACCATCTCATGTCCTCTGCAGCTCGATTCTTTGCTTTTAACGCTGAAGGCATCAAGTCACTGGAGAGAGACAGTCTGAGACATGGGGCTTCAGATGGTGCTTCCCACAGAGGCTAATGGTTGCCAGGTGCACTGGGCCAGGTAAATGAGAGAGCTGGGTGGGGCAGGCAAAGCAGGAACTTGGAAGCTAAAGGCTGGATCATCCACCCACTGTCTGCAAATCAGCCATTTCATTTCTTCTGCTCTTCAATTTATTTATTTTTCCTCCATTACTCATTTCCTTTATTTGGTAAAGATAATAAAATTCCAAAATGTGACAAATGTTCTCAGATCTGCAGAAATGAGATGTCACCATTTTAATAAATGGGGAGGAGAAGGACAAAACGGATTGCATTTAGATAAATGTGGTTTTTGGAACCTTTATCCTTTTATTCTTTCACAGCAGAGAGACCATCCAGTCTAACCCTGTGTGTTTTACAGATAAGGAGACTGAGCTCCAAAAGGGGAAAAAAACAAAAACACTGAGCCCAGACTAACATTAGAAGTGGCGCGGGCAAGCTTCCAGCTCAGGCAGGCTCTCCAGAGGTCAGCCGGCTCCAACGCCTGTGGGAAGTGCAGGCAGGAAGGTGAAGTGGGTAAAAATAATTCCCCGATTTACAGACACTTAGGAGATCACAGGCTTGAGGGTAAAAATAAAGCTTGTTTTCTGAGAGCACAAATCTTGTCAGACTAATCTGATTTCTCCCTGCCTGAGCGCTGGGCCTGGCTGTTTAGAAGGAAACAGACCACTGGGTGGGCGTTTCTGCGGGCAGGGCAGGGCCTGCTGGCTGGTGAACGTTCCCTTGTCTCTGTTGGTGCTGTATCTCCAGAGCCTGCTGCAAGGTTGGAGAGCGCTTCTGCAGCCTCTCTCATCCCCAGGAGGGGAGTCCTGCCCCAGGGGGATAGGGCACTAGAGGAATGAGAGTAGAGATACCAACCAGCTGAGACCCAGCAAGTTTCTCACTTGTTGTTTATTCCCTTTTATTTAATGCCAGGCATCTCCCACATTGCTTCAGCCCTCTGCCCAAAGTTAGGGTCATTCAACCCTCCAAACAGTCTTAAAAGCCCCAAGCTGGTGTCATGCTTGGTGACAGGGATGACTGCCAAGTGGTTTACAACAAATGATCTGCAGATGGGCTCTGAGTTTGCAACAACTGACCCTGCAATCAGGTTCTGAGGGTAGGGAATGTTCTGCCCATTTCTTGCCTCATCAAGGGCAGAAATGAAGAGTGGTAGTGACATCAACTCTGTCATCTTTTACCTTATTTGGATGTGAATGGACAAGCTTTCCCCTCTCCTTTAAAAACTGTGTGGGCGTGGGGGTCCTATCAAAAGAGCAAGCTATCGTGATTACTAAATGAAAGGATTGTTAACAAAAGATTTTAAGAGAGTGCACGTTTCCTCCGTCACTGCAGACACGCAGCCATAGCACAGGGCGTACTTCCGGTCCACTTTCCAGGGGGAGGAAAGAGTCCTCCACCTAGTGCGCATTTCCCAGGTGCCCATCACACACAGGGTGGGCATAACATACTCACTCTATAAATGCTTGCTGCACTTCCAGGGTCAAAGGAGACCACCCAAAGCAGTGACAGCTGAGGATGCTACAAGAGGTCTTTAGCGGTTATACCTGGTAAAAGGATGTCTTTTTTTAGATTAAAAAATTTTATTTTTAGACTTCCGGCCAAGATGGAGGCATAGGTGGACACACTGTGCCTCCTCTCACAACCAAAATTAAGGACAACAAAGATTTAGAAACAAGAAAACAACCAGAACTCATAGAAAATTGAACTGTACAGAAATCCAACAACCATTCATCCAGACTGGTAAGAGGGGCAGAGTTGTGGCAGGAGAAAGTGGAGGTGGGAATCAGGCACGCAGGCAGCAGCGGCTGGCAGACCCCGGGCATGGGGTGGCAACTGTGCAGAACCAATGAGGCCACGCAAGGTGGCTGGCTGACTAGGTGGTCCCACATTCGAGAGCAGATAATCCAGGTGAAGGGGAAGCAGTAGAAGGGACTGGAATCTGAGAGAGAGCAGAGCAAGCACCATTGTTCCCCCTCAGACCCCGCCCCCACATACAGCATCACTACCCAGCGACTGGGCTGCCCCGCCCTGGGGAACACCTAAGGCTCCACCCCTCACTACATAACAGCTGCAACTAGACAAAAAAACAAAAACAAAAACAAAAACAGAAAACAGAAACAAAAATGGCTCAAACCAGAGAAGAAATCAAAGCCCCAGAGCCAATTTATCTAAGCGATGAAGAGATAGCCAACCTATCAGATATACAGTTCAAAGCCATGATGATCAGGATGCTCACAGAATTGGTTGATTTTGCTCACAAATTAGATGAAAAAATGAAGGCTACAATAAGTGAAATGAAGGAAAATGCACAGGGAACCAATAGAGATGGGAGGAAAACTGGGACTCAGATCAATGAAGTGGACCAGAAGGAAGAAACAAACAAACAAACAGAAAACAAGTAAGAAACAAGAATTCAAAAAAATGAGGAAAGGCTTAGGAACCTCCAGGACATCTTTAAACATCCCAACATCTGAATTATAGGGGTACCAGAAGGGGAAGAAGAAGAACAACAAGTGGAAAACTTATTTGAGCAAATAATTAAGGAGAACCTCCCCAATCTGGCAAAGGAAATAGGCTTCCAGGAAGTCCAGGAAGCTCAGAGAGTCCCAAAGAAGTTGGTCTTAAGGAGGAACACACCAAGGCACATCATCATTACATTAGCCAAGATTAAAATGAAGGAGAGAATCCTAGAAGCAGCAAGGGATAAGGGCACAGTCATCTACAAAGGAGTTCCCATCAGACTGTCAGCTGATTTCTCAAAAGAGACCTTCCAGGCAAGAAGGGGCTGGAAAGAAGTGTTCCAAGTCATGAAAGTCAAGGACCTACATCCAAGATTGCTCTATCCAGCGAAGCTGTCATTTGGAATGGAAAGGAAGATAAAGTGCTTCTCAGATAAGGTCAAGTTAAAGGAGTTCATCATCACCAAGCCCTTATATGAAATGTTAAAGGGACTTAGGTAAGTCCCTTTAGATAAGAAAAAGAAGATAAAAAATAGGACAGTAAAAAGACAGCAAACTCACAGGTATTAACAACCACACCTAAAACAAAAGCCAACTAAGCAAACCACTCCAACAGGAGCAGAAACACAGAAATGGAGATCACATGGAGGGTTAGCAATAGGGGTGTGGGAAGAGGAGAGAGGGGGACAAGGTAAAGGTACAGAGAACAAGTAGCATAGACGGTGGGTAGAAAATAGACAGGGGGAGGGCAAGAATAGTGTGGGAAATGTAGAAGCTAAAGAACTTATGACACATGGACATGAACTAAAGGAGGGGAATGTGGGTGGGAGGGGGTATGAAGGGTGGAGGGGAATAAAGTGGGAAAATGGGACAACTGTAATAGCATAATCAATAAAATATATTTAATTAAAAATTATTTTAAAGAGAGGGGAAGGAAGGGAGAAAGAGAGGGAGGAACAATCTTGGAGGCTTCTCGCATGCCCCAACTGGGGACCCAGCCCGCATGTGCCTGGATGGGAAGTTAACCTACAATAACCTTTCCACAGATGAGATGGTGCCCAAGCCATGAGCCACATGAGACCAGGCTGTGGGAGTGTCTTTAAATTTCCTTCCTTATTCCCTTCCGTTCACTCCTCTGTCTCCTTCACCAAGCTTGGACCCTCACAGTGACACTTGCATCTGCCCTTCTTCTCCAATTTCATGTTCTCATCACTTGAGACGTTATTACCAACGGTGTCCTTGCTGGCCTTCCTGTGAAGGCTGGTCTCTCGGCTGTTCAGCTGATTTTCTAAAACGTCGCTTCTATTCCAACAAGTCCTGTTGCTCAGTCTGGGCACTGGCCTGGCCTCCCAGGGTCATCCAGACTCTTCTGCACGCCTTTCAGGAGCTTCCAAGGCCCGGCTCAGTTCCACTGATCTGGGTCACGTTTTATTGCTCCCCAGCCCCGTGCTATGCTTGGAGCAGGCTGGTCTGCTCTGTTCCTCACGGGACCGGAGCCGCTCCCACCTGTGCTCCTGCCACTCCTTCACCCGGGCTGTTCTCTCTTATTCTTCCCACAAAGAAGAGCAACTAGCGTGATTTCTAAATGAAACTTACTCTGACCTTTAGGCCCAGTGCTACTCTTGATGGAAAATTTGCCAATAGTGTAGCCCACCCTAGTGATGTTGGTGATGGTGGTCATGGTGGAGGTGGTGGTCCCAGCAGAAACAATGGCAGATTACCTAACACCTACAGTATCAGCCCGTCTGGTGTAGTGGGTAAGACTGCTTCTAGCCAGTCTGTCTGGGTACAAATTCTGGTGACTGTGACCAAGTTACTTACATTTTAGTGCCTTAGTTTCCTGTCTTAAATATTGGGAATGATCATTGTACCTACCTCATAGAATTGATCTATGTAACATATCTGGCATATAACAAATACTATAGGAATATTATCATTATATATTATCTGTAATTCTTAAAACAGTCCAAAGGGTAAGTATTATTATTCCCATTTTACAGATTTTTTAAAAAAGTGAGGCTCAGGAAGATTAAGCAACTGTCCAAGGTCACTTAGTTAATATGTAGAGAGGCTGGAATTTTGTGTCTGGTCTGCCTGTACCTGCTGACCAATACTTACCTCTGACCAATACTTACCTTTAATTTCTAGCGCGTATGGCTGTTTCCACAAGGTTTCATGTTTGAATTCTTACGTCCCTGGATTTTAAGCCACTTGCAGCCAGGACTGTTTCCTACACAGTGTAGTCATCTGGTGATTGGTGCAAAGGTATCAAGGACACACGTGCACTCTCTGTGAATAAAGGACACAAACGATGACTGTGCCTAGTGAGAGACTCAGCAGCATTCTCCCATCAGAAGGGCCAGGTCCTCTGCCTTCCAGTCTCCATGCAGCTGTCTGACAAGCAGTGATTCCACAAGACCTGAGAGAGGATTCTGCCAGGTCCTCCTACTTCTTGTCGAGGGCATGGAGTTGCCTGAGGCTGGGTATGCTCCTCAACCGAAGGCTGTGGCTCCTCTCCAGGCACTCTTTCCTTCTGGGTCTGGTCACTGCTCCTTCTCTTTGGCCCTTTGGCCCTTTGGTCTGAGGACAGGAACAGTCTGTGGTTCTACCCCTGTGGCCTCCTTCCCCTGCTCACACCTCTGTACACTGTTCCTTTGTAGAATCCTTCTCGAATTAGCCTGATTTGGGTGTGCCCTTTGTTTTCCGGTAAGTCTCACAGGCCTCACAAGCTGCCTTCCTCCCCCAAAACTCTGGGTCATGTGGTCATTTCCAGCTGTATGGGGGCCTGGAGAAGCAAGGACTCAACTCTTACAATCTCCATAAGGGAAGACAGCAAGGGAGAAGGGGGTTAGGAACCAAAATATATGCTACAAACAGTAAAAATATGAAAAAAAAAATAAAAACAAGGACTTCCAAGCCCAAGATAGACTCACATGCTCCAGCCACCTGTCGGCTCAGCATTGCCTTCTCACAGTTATGAAGCCAAGCAAATCTGGTTAAATCTGAGGGTTAGAGCTTGAAGTTCACCTCATTCAAGCCCGTCCATGTCATTGAAGCCCATTTGTGACAGTCCTGCCATGTGGTCATTCAGACTCTATTTAAACACTTACCAGGGCAGGAAGCTTGAATCATTCAAGAGTGCTCCCTCACATGGGGCCAAAGTCTTCCACCTTGTACTGCTCAGCGCTCCAGGGGGGCACCGACTCCTGGTCCTCATGCCACCTCTCACGTATGTGAGGGCCTGGCATCCCTTACCTGGGAGGTTTTGTCTCCAGGTTATGCATCCTCAGTGCCTGTGGTTTTCTCTTATTCTTGCAATACAAAGCCCTTTGCAAATAAGCCTCAGGCAGACTTTTAATTTTAAAAAAATTTATTTATTTTTTAGAGAAAAGGGAAGGGAGGGAGGAAGAGAAGGAGAGAAACATTAATGTGTGGTTGCCTCTCATGGGTCCCCCACCAGGGATCTGGCCCGCAACCCAGGCATGTGCCCTAATTGGGATTCAAACCAGCAACCCTTTGGTTTGCAGGCTGGCACTCAGTCCCCTAAGCCACACCAGCCAGGGCTCAGGGTGACTTTTTAAAGACAAATTTAAATAATTTCTTCCCAAGTATATCAGGTTAGGAAACCAGAATTCCCCCACTGTTGCTGACTTAATCGCTCTGTCTCTGCCTTCATTTCACCGTAGAATGCTTCTGGCCTAGGGAGATGCGCATGCAATGGAAGCAGAAAGGGTGGGTTTGTGTCTGGCACTGCATACCTGCCCTTCCAGCTGCCTGCCACTGTGCTGGGCAGGGGCTCAGCCACCCTGCAGTCTCACTCACACACTGCTCTCACACTCCCTTCTCAAGGCCACGTGGTGGAGGGAGTGGGTTCAAGAATAGGAAGTGCCCAATTAATAGTGTGCATGCTGGAATGGTGTTAATTAGTAATGTCTACTTTGCAGCGTGTCCTCCAGTCTGTTTGCTCAAACACATTAATAAGACCTCTCACATGGCAAATGAAAAATGAACCCTTCAAGCATGTTTCCTGGTAAGCTACAAGTCTAGGGAATTGTTTTAAAATGGAGGCTGAGATTCTAATTAGAGATGTTGAAGCTCCCAAGTGGGTTCTGCCCACAGGGGTGGGACACCTGGGGAGGGTCTTACCTTGAAGACTGGGTCTGTAGGAGGAGATGAGTGAGTGCTTAGGGAGGAAGTTGAGTTAATTAGAAAGACCCTGATGTGAGGATCAAGCCGAAGGGATGTGGTAGACAAGTTGGTCCCACGGCTAGAAGTAGCAAAGGGACCAGGAGCATTAGGGGAGAACAGAACTCTGAGCTGCCCAGCCCAGGAAATAAGGCCTTGAACTCTGGGTGTGAGGAAGAGCATTTCTTCGTGCTGAGCTTGGAGCATCTTAGTTGAGCAGACAACTTCACGAAGGAGCTACATGGACTCTGCTCAGCTTGAATTCATGGAGTATCAGCCTTGGATATGACCTTGAGGAGCTCAAGTCCCCCTGCTTCCCTCTATAGACAAGGCAACAGAGGCTTAGAAAGGCTAAACGATTTGTGCAAAGGCAAATAGCCACTAAGTTAGGGAGCTAGACTTGGGGGCAGGGTTTCTGATTCCACACAAAATAACAATGGTGCTCTCTCCATTGTTATTTTGTTGTATGATTCATTCAGGAAATGTTTTAGTTCCTACACTCATTCTGTAAACATCTACCGTGTATCAGCCATTGTTCCAGGTGCTCCCCTCCCCCACCAAGATGCTCACAGTGTTACAAGAAAGGCAGACTGAGTAAATAATTGCAAGCAAGGGCAATGTGAACCATGTTTGGGTCAGTCATGGTTGTGTTCTGAGCACAGAGGAGGGACCTGGGGTTAGAGATGGCTTCACGAGGGATGGCCAAAAGCAAAATGTCATTTTCGGAATTATCAGGCTTGAACCCAATCCCAGGTGTGCCAGGCACTGGAAATAGCCCAGCATCCAGAGAAGGGGAAGCCAGGAGGTGGGAGTCTAGCACACCAGTGGGATGCCGATGGATGGATAGGCTTTGTTCAGAAAAACCTGTCTTTGAGCTTTGTCTCCATCGCCTCCTCACTGGGTGACCTCTGGCAGTGGCATTTCCTCATTGGTAAGTGGAGGGGGGCGGGCTGCTGCCAGTTGTCGGGAGGATGAAATGAGAGCAGAGGTAATGAATTTAGCACAGGGCTTGGCCTGTGTACAGGGCCTTGTACATATGGCCCTCATGGGTTCTGGGTTCCGTGATTCCAGCTGCCCATGTGGTTGGTGGTGGGGATGATTACTTTGCCCCAGATGCCAGCCTGTCCTCCATCTGAAGCTGTAGGAGGCCTCTTTCTGAATTCACAGAATCAGAGAGTGGTACCCTGCCACTTCCCTGAGAAGAGACTGTTGCTGGGGAAAAGCAGCTGCTTCAAAAAAAATCCAATGTGCTTTTCTCTCACTCTGGGCCTGCGGTGTTAATTAGGAAGACTGCAGGCGTGAATGCTTGGCTTTTTCTTTTCTAATCTCTCAAAAAAGCTCTTTGGATCAGCACCATGAGTGGATGTGCAAGGTCTCGCGTCTTGCAAAGGGGTGTTAAGACTATGCAGGAGGTGCTGCCTCCTTGAACACCTGCCTCTGCACACCCTGAGAGGGAGTTACAGAGCCTTTGTCCTCTGTTCCCGGCTCCCTGAAGGTTGGAAGGACTGCTGTTTGCACTTGGACCAGCTCTCCTACTTCCTGCTCCCACCTGAGTCTGGGCCTAATGAGGTTGTGCAGAAGTGGCAAGACAGGGCTAGCTGGCTCTCTCGGAAGCGGGGGAGAGCATGCTGGAGGGGACTGCCTTCTCCTGGATTCAGGGCAGCCTGGGCTCACTGGTGTTTCCCCCCAGTCCTGGGCCCTGCCCTGGGGATGACCGTGTGGGTGGGCTTCCCTGGGAATAGTGGGAGGTGAAGAGGTGACTGGTGGGCACTGCAGAATGTAGACAGAGGTCAGGGCTGCTAAGCGGGTGTAAAGGAATGTGGGGCCAGCGTTCCAAACTTCCATCTGTTTTCCCCACCTCATCACTCCCACCACCCAGCTCTAGGGGCTGTAGGAATCAAATGAATATGTATATGGCTGTTCCCTCCATTTCCCTCGTGCCACTCCCCAAAACAGGATTTAACATTTTCTTACATAGCTTGAAAAGAAAACTCACTCCACAAGGCATTGGTGAGAAATGTAGACCTCACTAATGATTCATTGTGGGCCAGAGAGGGACTATGTGGCGCAGCAGTCAGAGCTGAGAGACAGAGGGCAGGGATGGGGAAGGGAGGGGCGGGGAGGAGAAAGCCTTGATTAGGGTATTGCTTTTCTCAAGTCTTATATCTCAAGTTCAGTCCCTGGATTGCCCTCTCTCCAGTCCTTCCCAATGAAGCCTCTAATTCTCTCCAGCTCCAGGCCACCACTCTGAGAACTTTGCAGAGAACCGCTCTGTTTCTTCCCATTTGAACTGGGAATTTGGCTGAGGCCCTGTTCTTTCCGCCTGATCTTCTCTCTCATCACTCGCTCAGCAAACAGCATACGACTCCCCGAGCTGTTCCAGCAGTGAGATCACAGATAACCAACATTTGTTCTTGTCACCAACAAAATGAGACGTGTAAGACTCTAAACAGTACAGAAGTATGTCAAGGAGAAAATCAACAGCCCCCACCCCCCTGCCAGGCCTCACTCTGCTCCTGACTTCTCTGTGGTCCTCTGGTTCCCTCCCCTACCCACTGACTGCCTGTTGGGCGACTTGTAAATGATCAAGACTCTTTTTTATTTTCATGGCACCTAAGCATTTCTACATCCTAAGCCCCAGGGAGTATTATTCATGGTTGCTTTTTGTTGTTGTTGTCAGAGCCTCGAGCAAAGTCACCTAAAGGGACCCTAACCTGCTTCCCAAAGAAAACGAAGAGTGACAATCTCTCGATTGTAATGGCACTAATCATAGCGAATTAGCTTTTATGGTACAGGACATTCTTTCAAAGTATACTAGAGGCTTCGTGATGCACAGATTCAAGCAAAAGACATGGCTTCCCGTGTGTTCCCTCCCTCCCGGCTCAGCTGCCAGTGCAGCTGTGCCCACTAATGGGGTCAGGTGTTACCCTGTTGGGGGCAGGTGTTGATGAGACCACTGCATCCAGGGAAAACTCTCCCGCATCTTCCCATTCAGCACAGCACTGGCAAAGATGGTCCTCCAGGCAGATCGTACACAGCTCCCGCCCGCATGTCTCTAGCCCCTGCTGTAATCCATGACCAGGCCCTACTGGAGCGGCGGGTCGTTTGGACAGGGCTATGAGAACAGAGGCTTGTCAGTGGCAGTGACCCTTGCACATCCCCTCATCAGAGTCTGTCAGCATACAGAACGCAATAGCCTTCAAGCCAGAAAATAAAATGTTTGCATTAGTCCATGGAAATTTAAGTTGAAACAAAAGGGGGTGTTGGCTCAAGTTTTCATGAGTTATACTTTCTTTTGGAGAAAATGGAACCTAGTTTTTGATTGACATGGCAGAGTCCAAGCATATAACCCACCTGTTTCAGGAATTTACTTGCAAATACATACATATTTTGTATAATGTGTACATATTTATATAATATAATATATACTTATGCAGTATACTATATAACACACATATCATTTATAATATATTTAAGTATATGATTACAAAATTATATATAATAACATAATAACATGCATGTCATGTATGTATAGTCAATAACAGTTTGCATTAAGACTATCCATCCACTCCCTAGCTTTCTCTAAGTGTCTAAGAGCACGTTTATGTCATGGGACAAGGCAGAGAAAAGCTGGCAGGCTAAGGACCAACCCCAGGTTCCAGGTACTTGGGAAGAGAGGACAAAGGTATTGATTTCACGAAGGGTTAGCTGATTACAGCTAAGCAGCACATCTCCAACTCTGCCTTCCCCAGGGGCCTTTCTGCATTCCTCTCGTCACAGCTGCGCAGCTGGCATGTCCACGCCAGATGAGATGAAACACTGAGGGCTGGGCCTCAACGTTTGACGCCTGGGCCTGGGTCCCACCCACCTTTCCACCGTGCAGCCAAGCCCTCTCGCAACCCAACCCGGCCATCTGAGCAAAGTGCCTCAGGACAAGAAGGGGGCCCATGGCAGAGATTTGTGACAGTGGTTCCAAGCAAGGACTGCCATTGCAGAGCAGGGTGGCTTGTCCCATGTGACTCCATTATCTGGGGTTATTTCTCCCCGTGGGGTTAATTACACCAACCTGAATCTCAGGGAGGGTGAGTTAATTGCCAAACACTTTACAATTATCAGGAGCCCACGGAGTGCTTCATGACCATAAAGCATCACATCTAATTATTGTTCATAATCATAAAGGTCCAGAAGTGCCAACGGCTCCCATGGCAACCTTAACTCTTCTCCTTCCTTTCTCTCACATGCAATGATAGACGTTTTCATTACAGTATTAAATGCAGCTCGTAAACCTGCCATATTATTGGATAAACATTTATTTTTATAAGCTGAGATAAATAGGCAGTGCTGGAGTAATGATTCCTTTTCTAAATGCCCCAGACGGTGCCATTCTTCAGCCTATCGACATCCACAAGGCACCCAGAAAATCAGCCAATGCGCCTCGCTTCACCTGCAGAGGCAAGACCTTTATCAGATAGATGTCATAAGGAAGGACACGCAGTGTGACTTTACTTTTATGGTGCATCAGTAAGGACAGCCCGGATCAACTGAGAGTATCTTATAAATATAGCAGAAGCATATCCCTAAACAAGCTATAAAGAAGAAAATGAACTGTGGGTCAGCCGAAAGGCTGACTTACCGGGAGAGGATGGGATGTGCCCAGCATGAAGGCACAAGGCTATGAGACTTAGCAAGTTTATCAAGTTGGCTAAGTGAACTGCTGAATATAAAATTCCCATATAAAAGCAGTTCGACGCTTACCTATTTATGGTTTTGTGCAAAGTAATGGCAGCATCAGTGGAAGGAAATCAACCTACATATGCGGAAGTACTTGAAATTCGGCTGTGTGTCTAGCCCAGAGCATCTGCATTATGAAGTTTCCTAAAGGGGTTGGTTTTGGGTTGCCTGGAAATGCTGCTGCCAGACGGATCTCATGTGGATGCTCCACTCTCACTGTTAGGTTGGAGGTGTATTGGTTGATTCTGTTCTTGCTAGTGGGGATCAGTGGTGGAACCTGGCTTTCTTCTGTTCTGCATACGTGGAGCCCAGGGCTGATTTCCCCTGGGACTTTCCTCCTTGAAGAAGAGCAGCTCTGACTGCTGTGCTTGCCTTAAGTTTGTAGCAAAGAACACCAGGTGCTTCCAGTAAAGCCTTCAGGTTGGGGGTGATGGCCAGTGCCCTTGGCTACAGCCCACTGACCCCACTGGGTGGAGCTGTGCAGGCAGCAAAGGAAGGGAAATATTTACCCAGACAGACAGTATAGGTAGACCTTGTGCCAAGGGAAGAAAAACTGATAAAGCAAGACCATGGTGCCCTAGCGAAGATGCATCCCAGAAAAGCTGTCCCTCTTTGATGGTGTCAATTGACTGGGCCAAGTGACTGAGCCAGTATATATACATGGTGGGGATACTCTGTCTATATTGTCCAGGGAGGGACTGCAAAAGCAATTTTAAAAAAAGATAGTGGACTTGTCTCCCAGTAGCTCACAGCATGAGTGTGGTGAATGGGGCCGGGGATAGGAGACCCAAATGGGGAAAGACCTCAATGGGCTATGAAGAAATAGGTAAACAGGAAGAGAGCTGATAAAGGGCGGATTATCCTGGAGCTGCCAGTCAGGAATCAGCACTGAGGGAGTGATTCCGAAGCTCCAGTTGGCAGACAAGGCAGGGTGCTGCTCGGGCTGCTCAGACCTGGGCTGGAATCGCCACTCGGCCACTCTGAGACTTCAGGGAAGTTACGTCACCCAGCTGGGCCTCAGTTTCCTCATCTGTGAAATGAGGGACAAAAAACAGTGTCTGTTGAGAGGTAATTCAGAAAATCAAACGAGATACTGGGTGTTAAGTTTTTGCCACATTGCCTGACACACAGTGAGTTCGCCATAAGCATTAGTGAGTATGAGTGTAATTGATAACATCTGAGGAGGTGGGGCGGGACGTGGGTAATGAGACCATGTGTAGCTTAGAGACATTAAGATTTAAGAGTGGGACACTATAATAACATGTTGTCTTCGGTACGTATAGAAGGGGCAGGGTTTTACAGCTTGGACCAGACTAAGGTTGTCTGGGTTTAGAGTCTGACTCTGCCTCTTACTAGTTACGTTGGGCAAGTTATTTACCTCTTCATGCCTCAGTTTGCTCATTTGTAAATGGGGACAATTACAATAATACCTATCGCTAGGATTGTTGTGAGAAGTAAATGAGTTAATATGTGAAAGACTTAGAACAGTGTCTGGCACGCAGCAAGTGCTATGCAGTACTGGCTATTACTACTGATGGTGCTGTTATGCTATTGTTCTGTATATAACTAGTGAAGGTGTTTCCTACTCAGTACAAAATAAAACCCTGTACTTGCTACTAATTATGAAAGCAAAGTATCCAGCCGAAGAGTGTTTGGCTGGCAAAGTACTCCGCAAACTACCTCAAGCACTGGCCAAGTGTCTGAGAGACCTCACGGAAATGAAGGAGATTGCCAAAATGAGCGTTCTGTGTGTGCCGCTGACCCAGTGTGGTGACAACCAGAGCATCTATCACTCTAAAATCATGCACAAAGTGGGTCTCGGTCGCCAAATGAACACCAGAGGACAAACCCAATGTCCAGGATGCAATGCAAATTCAGGAACCCGCAGAGTCCAGCTGTGAATAGGGGCAAACAACAAAGAGTGGGATACGAAGCGGTGTGGGTGGCTCCACCTCAGGCCGGCCAAGGGACTGCTCCATCTTCATGCAGCCACCTGTGGTAATGAGAAGGAACGACTGTAAGGACTCGGGTGGCAGTGCAGGGTACATGGCCAGGACATTCTGAGTCATTAGTCAGTTAGCATACCATGTGCCTAGTTACGAAGTCCTGGCTTGTGTTTTAGATTCATCAGGAGCCACAACACCAAGTTTCCAGGGCCTGGGCAGGAATGACAGGACCAGTGCTTTTTGCAAATGCACAGGCCACGCCCATGGTGAGGTGGAGCTCATGTGGGCAATGGTCGGGCTCCAGCCTCCTCCTCCAGTGGGTCAGGTATGAACATAGCATGGAGCTGCTGGCAACCTGGAGGGAAAGTGGAAGGAAGCATTCGCTGGGACTTGCAGAGGGATGTGACAGCATTCATTGTTAATTCACCCATCCCTTTTTTCAACAAATATTTATTAAGCATTTTCACATGCTAAACTCTGTACTCAGCTCTGTGTTACAACAGAGCACAAGACAGACAGTCCCTGGGCTGTTGACAGGCCATCACGGCACGGTTTGCTGGTGTTATGGCAGGGGAGGTAGGAGCGCACACCATTTCCGAAAAGAGAAAGTACAAGTTGTGAGGCTACCAACAATGGGTGAGAGGTCAAATTCTCTGCAGGAAAGAAGACAAACCCTCCACATTTGGGGTTTATCTTAAGCAGAATCGATTAAGTTTTCGTGAAGTCTGGTGGGGTTCTGTAAACCGCAGGGCTGGTCCCTTGCCGTGTATCTGTTCCCTTTCTCAGCACAGGACAGCTGAGTCATGCTAACCGCAGCAAAAGCTCTGCTTTCCTTCGGTCACAGGCTCCCAGGCCCTGGATGGGGCAATGCAGAGTCAGGTGCGAGTGCAAACACAGGACACGGCCTGAAGCTGAACACAGTCTGACCCTCTGCAGAGAGGCTGCAGACCTCTCCAAGGGACAGCACAAACTGCAGAGGAGCACCAGGGCCACTGCCGTGTAGAAGCAGCCTTCATTTCTGTGTTTCTGCAGAGCCTGAAAGACATACACAAAGGTTTGAAACACATAATAAAATCTGTGATAAATGATCTGTCCTCTCCCTCTCTTACCTCCTGCCATAATTCATTGTCTAATTATCTCTTAGGGGACATGTGAATTTTTAAAATGAAGTTGAAACAAGTGTTGCTAGCAATGCTGTGACAACTGGCACACCAAATCATTTTTCTTCCAAGGAAAATAAGAGTCACATTTTTTAAAACAGTACGGCGGTCTTTTATTTATTTATTTTTTTGCACTTATGCCACAAATTCCCAGGGAATGGGTTCCCGCAGCTCAGGTCTTGGTTTCCACAAAGCGGGTTTCCCTGGGTGGAGCAGGCTGGAGCTTCCATTGAACCTTTCCCTTTGGCTTCCTCCTTTTTCTGATCATTTTCCTTCACATGTTCCAGGAAGCTATCTCGGCTCTTAGAGCGCTTAATGTGCTCAATACGTGCGTTAAGTCTCTTGGCAAGAATCTTGCCCCTAACTTGCTTGTTTACAACAATGACCACTGCAGGTGGTGTCCTCCAGTGTTGCCATGGGAACACTGGCGAGGCATTCCTGTTTGAACAGTGTCCATTCCCTGGGTGTCTACAGCATCACCTTTCTTGCAGATTTGCATGCCTGTGGCCAGAGGAACGACTCCATGTTCCCTAAAAGGCCTAGTGGACATGGAGCAGGTGCCCCTCTTTCCCTTTGTGTTGGTCAGTTTGGTGGGTTACTGGAAGACGGTGGTTGCTGCTGAAAGGAAGTTAGACTCACCTTTTTTATATGCTCTCAACACCCACCTACAAAGCCTGAGGGAGACTCCCTCAACCATGTTACCCTGACCTTTATCATTTACTATACCTAAAGAATTTTTTGGTTGTTTATATTAAATTTAATGAGGCCAATAACATTTTCTCCCCTTTACAGAGAAAATGCTGTGAAATCAGAAGGTAAAACCTGTGTAGCAACTGAGGGAAAAAAGGCAGAATAACTAACAGCTTGAAAGGAAAATATCATTGAAAGAATGGAGAGTCATCATTCACGCAGATTAAAATTACTCATTAACGGCTTGGGCTGAAGAACTGTGCTATTGTTCCATATTTTAAGTATCTCTTAAATAGGATTAATTTTTAGAATGACAGGCAGTGTCACTCACAGGGGAAAATATCAATTTACTCATCAGGCTAGGTTACATATTAAAAACCATTTTATTTCATTTTAATCTGGTGAGTCAGAATCTTTACCTGGAGATCAGTTATCATCACACTGGTGTGAAGCTTGTTAACTGGGGGGAATGTGATGTTCGGGGGAATGAGACCCAGAGGAGACCCACGGGCTTGGTGGGGCCTGTCCGCTGATCCGCTGCCTGGCTGCAGGAGGAGCCTGCACTGTCCAGGCAGCCTTTTCACAACGCAGTTAGCTAAGCAACAGCATTTAAACACACAGCACTGCCCTTCATGACTTTGGCTTTGATCTAAATCATATTTGTTTCCTGATTACAAAATAAACATATAGTGGTCACTGAAAAAATTAGGAAAGGTTTAAAAAGCATAAAAGGGAAAAGAGTAACTTTGAAAACCCTGTCTCTGGAGACGCACACTGCTAGCACCTCTCTTGGCCTGACAGTATTTTGAAGGAGGGACAGTGCTTGCCAGGAAGTGCAAAGGCGCTGTGTGAGAGCTGAGTGGTGCCCCAGGGGGAGCAGGGAGGCCAGTGCGGCCTCCTGGGAGCAGAGTAAGCCAATGCCAGAGCAAGGATGTGAGCAGAGGCTGGGACTTAAAGCTTCTTGCAGGTCAGAGTAAGGATTCGGGGTTTTATTCTGGAAGTGTCCGAAGGGTATTTATCAAGAGAGTGATAAAACGTGACTGATCTTCTAAAATGACCTGGCTCCTTGGGGGAGGGAGAAGGGTAGCACAAGGGTAGAAATAGGAGGTCATTTCAGTAATCCAGGCAAGAGAGGATGCCAGCTCAGGTGAGGCTGCAAATGGAAGAGGTGGTTACAAAAAGGGAGGGTTAGGTTCTGGAGGTAACTTGAAGACAGAGCCTAAGGGATTGCTGATGAATTGCGTGTGGGGTGTACACAGAGGAGAGCGAGATGATGCCTGTGTTTTGTCCTGAGCAACAAGAAGAATGGAGCTGTGGTTTCCTGAGAAGTGGCAGACCAGGGGAAAACAAAAAAGCAGATCAAGGTCAGGACAGCAGGAGCCTGGTTTTGGACACGACATCACATTTGAGATGTCACTTAGCCATCCAAGTGGAAGTGACAAACAGGCAGTTAGATTTATGACTCTGTTGTATGGTGGGTGATGTTTAAGCTAAAGAGTTAAAACTTGAAGTTGTCAATAAGAAGATGGTATTTAAGGCCACTGGGCTGAATGAGATCACCCAGGGAATGTGTGTCCACAGAGATGACAAGCAATCGGAGAACCCCGCCTCCAGTTTAGAGGATGGCAAAGGAGCTTGAGAAGGAGCCACCAGGGAGGGAGGAGGGGAACCAGGAGGTTGGTGCCTCCCAGGTCAGTTGAAGAACATCTTTCAAGAGGGAGGCAGTAATCAACTACCACATTAGAACCGCTGAGAGGCCAGGAAGACCTCGGAGCCGGGGGTGTGGCAATGCTGCAGTGACCATGCCCCTGACCAGAGCCACTGCAGTGGAAATGCAGGGGGCCCATGAGGGGATAGGGCAGGGAGGTGGAGAAAGTGAAGACAACAGGTACAGGCCAAACGGTAGCACAAAGTAAATACTCGGCAAAAATCTCAAAGTAGTCCATTGCCAAAGTTGTGGAACTATGAAAAATTTAAGTAGTGACTTGGGAAAGAGGAACACACTTCTGTCTATGGGCGCCTGTGAGGACTGGCATGCGGGGTGTCTGCTAGATTAGAGAGGTGATGATGTACGCAACCAAGGGCTCCAGGGAAATGCACGGGTCGCTGGCACGTCTCTAAAAATGGAAGTAGGAACGTTCGGCAGAGAAGCCCATTACCACCCATTAGTTGTCATCAGAGAAGCAATGCGAAAAACAAAATAATTTGATAAAAGCAGCTCACATTTTTCTGAGTTTTCACTTTGCAAAGGTGTCGTCACAAGTGTCACTGGATCCTCATCTTAGTTGGGGAGGGAGCCATTATTTCCCAGGTGAGGAAACTGGGATTTCATCAATGTCATAGGTGGGGTGACTAGAGGAGGTGGGACTCAACACAAGTTTTTTGATTCCAAATTCCAGCTCTTCCAGTTTTATGATCCTGCCTCTCTTAAAAGGTAGACATGGCTTATTTATTTTTTTTAAGTTTCCTTGCAACAACACAATACTTCTCATGGGTCAGGCCCTCCTTGATGGGCTTTCCATGAATGTATCACGTAACCCTCAGAACAACCCTGTCAGGCAGTCACTATTGCTAATGCCACTCTATAGATGAGGGAACCGAGACAGAGAGGCCAAGCAACTTGGCCAAAGTCACACAGCTAGGGCATTGTGAATTAAGATCAGAACCCAGGCTTTTTGACTTTGGAACCCAAAAGTTGGCTCTTGACTACAACATTTTGCCAATTTATATTTTATATACACAACCCTTCAAGCAGAGAAAATATTAACTGACTTGATCATAGTCACATGTTGGTTGACGCGTATCCTAGTTCAGAATGCTGATAATTATGATGAATTAAATGGCATTTTATTGAGCACCTTCAGAGATTGGTACCTAGGGTTAGATACTTTGAAGTTAGGCCTAAAAGAAGTTGAGATATGGTTTCTGCTTTTAACGAGATTACAGTGTCAGCCAATGTGCCATCAACAGTTTTCTTGGCAATGAAACTGTGACTTGGGACAGTAGATAGAAATACATGATCTACCAGGGGTGTCCAACCCATGGCACATGGGCCGCATGCAGCCCAGGATGGCTATGAGTGTGGCCAAATACAAAACTGTAAATTTACTTAAAACCTTTTTTTTTTTTTGCTCATCAGTTTTTGTTAGTGTTTGTGTATTTAATGTGTGGCCCAAGACAACTCTTCTTCCACTGTGGCCGAGAGACACCAAAAGGTTAGACTTCCCTGGTAGCTGATTGTTATCATTCAACAAATATTCCCTCTCCCCTATACCTTCAGCCCATGGGGAGAGTGTAGTTCCCCACTCGTGCTGGGCTTGGCCATGTGACCTAAAGTACTGGCAGATACAATATGAGTGAGACCTAAGTTGTGCTTTTGCAGAATTTGGTTCCATCTCTTGCAGTTCTTGCATCCATCATGAGAGGAACATGTCCCTAGTAGCTTCTTTATCCTAGATCCCAAGATGAGAGACACAGGGAACAGACTTGACTCTGACCTGCAGCAGAGGGCCATGCCTAAGTCATGTCCCTCCGGGTCAGTCCGGCTGAGCGCAACAGAGCTGCAACTCTGATGCATGAATGAGAAATAGATATTTGTTGTTTAAGTCACTGAGGTGGTTGGAGTGGTTATGCAGCTTTGTTATAGAAAGATCTGGTTCATCTGCATGGGAAACGTAGAGTGAACTTTCACAGACGCGGTTTGACATTTTAGTTGCCATCTTATAGTCATAAGCTGACAGGAGGTATGTACCTGTGGGTCAGGAACAGATCAGTTTACTGCGGCCCCAGTTCACAGCCACTTTGGAATTGGTCTTTGAAGAAGAGAAACCCAACTGCTTATTCACCTCATCTCTCTTTTTCCTTGTCAACCACGTCAACCGTGATGACTGCCACACCTACAGACTTGTTGAGGAGAGGGGGCAGACCTAGGCAGCCACATATGAAGTCACATAGAACAACTCAACTTCTCCAAGCTACCTCTGAAATGTCAGGCAGACACTTGAACTAAGAGCACCTGGTCCATAGGCTGCCCTGAAAAAAGTGATTATTAGCCCAGCCAATCAAATCCCTCCACAATTTAACAAGGAAGTACAGAAACTTACAGAGTTATGTAAGTAGAAATGCAAAGAAAAATAGAGCAGAAATAGGGTAAGCTCAGTGTCCTTAAGACATGACTAGGCAGCTGTAGAGTGAAGATCCATGAACCCTCCTAGGGGGTGGGGAGGCGGCGGGGGGGGGGGCAGGTAGCCCTGGGATCCAGAACTGCCCTTCATCTCCATTGTCCATGAAGCTTGGGCCCCGGTACTTCTTGTTCAAACTTCCTGAGATGCTCTCTCCATTGTTGTTCAATGTGTAGTCTCCCAGTCAAGTCCCATACTTACCCAAGATAACCTAGAAATATTCTGTTCCTCATACCCTTACATCCACCCTAGGAATCCCCTCTCTTCTTCCTCCCCCTCACCTCCATGACTCTGATTGAGAGAGGAAAGGCAGCAGCCACTTCTTGCATTGTTTTGATGACCTTCTCTGATATTACAATATTCAGTTGAAATGCAAAGAGAATGAATGGTAATAAAACACTGCCAAGTGTGCTCCTTCCAGAGTGGAGGGCAGAGATGTACTGCGGGCTGTTGATTAGCATGCACAGCCACAGAACCAAGCTCAGATGCAGCACTCAGGTTGAACACCTTAGAGAAGGTGCGAGGACACGGCGGCATGAAAGAGAAAGCTGCAGAGGCATGGAGGGCAGAAAGGGACACCATACTTCAGAGAAAAATTGCCTCCTGCAATAAAATGAACACCACCAACAACTTTGCATCCAGAGAGAATATTCTATTTTCTTCTGAAAGTGATAAGAACAAATGAGGTTATTAATATGCCCAATTTTGAAAACTGTTTCATTATTCTTAAAAGCAAAATGAGTCATCCGCTTGTTTCACCATCCCCGGACAATAAGAGGAGAAGCTTCAAGAGGTTCCATTGTGCTTTCTTGTTCTGCACACCCAGCATGCTGTCGGGGCCCCCAGGCAGCCGTGCAGACCACAGGAGATAATGGAGGTCCCAGTCGTGGCTGTGGGGTGTGAGCAGGTGAGCATTGGCCTATGGTGGTGTGTGTGTGTAAAAATTCGCTGAGCTAAACACATAGGATTTGTGTGCTTCACATATTTCACTCTTTGTTATTTTATGTCTCACTTAAAAAACAAATACTCATCAATAGATGAATGGATTAAAATAAACTGTGATACATACTATACACAATGGAACATTGGCCATAAAAAAAGAACAAATCTTACCACTTACGGCAGTATGGAAGGACCTAGAGGATATGATGCTAAGTGAAATAAGTCAGTCAGAGAAGGACAAATACCATATGATTCCATTTATATGTGGAATGTAAAGAGTGATGTAAACAAACAGAACAGAAACAGGCTCATAAACACAGAGAACTGATGGATGGCAGCCAGAGGGGACAGGAGCTGGGGGGCTGGGTGACAAAGGTGCAAGGACCGAGAAATACAGATTGACAGTTACAAAATAGTCACAGGGATGTAAAACTCAGCATAGGAAATATAGTCAATAATATTGTAATAACTTTGTATGGTGCTAGTTAGGCACTGGAAATAGCAGGGGAAACACTTTCTGAAGTATAGTATTGTCTAACCACTGTGTTGTACACCTGAAAGTAATACAAAATAATATTGAATGTAAATTGTAACTGAAAAACAAATAAATAGCATATGCAAATGAAACAGAAAATGAAAGTGTACAATAAAATAGTAATACTATGTATTTCCCTAATACGTGACACCTCTGCTTTATTTGACCTTCTCAGCCATTTTTAGGAGGCAAAGCCTCAGGGAATAAATACTACTGTAAATCCTACTTTGCTATTAAGTTACTTAGTGTCACCGTGTTGTGAATTTACTTGATCTTATTCTTCTGGGGGTCTTGGGGTCCCTGCCCCACTCTGGCCTTTCCATCTACGCCACCGACTTCTGTCCAGCCTTCCTGGAATAACGCCCATTTCTGAAGCAAACCGCAGTCTACAAAACGCGAGCATGCTCCAGTTCGCATTCCTAGACCGCTAAATCTTCTCCTGCAGCCGGTGTCCCTCTGTCTTTGCCATTGGAAGCATCTGATGGCCCTGTTCCTCAGCTATTTTCAATTACCCTGTCACATCCCTTTTCCCCTCCCCCCAGGCTTCCTGGGTGTGAATGATTTAGCAGGGCTCCATAATCAGATAGTTAAAGGGACCAGCTCCTTTTAAAACAAGACCATTTCTTTCCCTCCCCAAAATTAATCCAGTTAACACCACGGTGAGTTATATACAGCCTTGTTCCCATGGTGAAGGTGCCAGGCGGTGATCTATCAGTGTAGGGGGCAGAGAGGTGTGAACGAAGCTTTCTCTGCAAGTTAGCTAACCATTTTCTTCATCTGTGAAATAGAGAAATAATGGGCGGTAATAGGACTGTGGTGGGAATGTCAATGGACATAAAACACTGAAACAGTTTCTGACAAAGGTGAGTACCTTAAGGAGAGCTCTGATCACAGCCATGATGCTCACTGAGCATGCGCAGAACACATCCATGGAAACCAACAGCAGGAAAATGTCTCCTCGCAAATAAATGCTCCTCACTGGAGAGCACGCGTTCCAAACAGGAACCCTTACCCTGTTTTTCACAGGCAAAACAGAGAGAATGATTTAAGTTACATAGAGAGGACTTCTTTAAAGACTAAGCTTATTTAATTATTAAAGATGTACGTAGTGAGTAGGCAGGATAATGTCAAGGAGTTCTAAATTATTTACACTTTATTGCTCTCTGTTTGTAGGTGCCTGACATACCTCATCTTCTACCAGGAGGTTCTGCAGAGTGTTCTTGGCTCAGAATATTTTCTTATAATGCAACTCCCTAAGAAGACCTTGAAGTGTCTATATCATTTAAAATAATCAGAGTTTCTTAAATTTTCTATCACAAGGATTCTGCATTTAAGAATCTCTTTTTTCAGGTTGCAGATTGTAGCTTCTATTTTAAGGTGCATGAGATGGAAGAGATATTTCCAAGGAACATGTTAGTTCTGAGTGTACAATCAACTCTCTACTGTTTCTGAAAATTTTGATTTAATGGTAAAAATGGTATTAGGAAGGTCTCAGCTTCCAGGCGCACCTTGCCACTGCTCCTTCTCATATCAGCTCCTGGTTCCTGGGAGCTCCAAATTGTCCAAATACACCCACGCGTTGCACTGTATTAAAGTTCAGCAACTATTGTATCATGCCCAGATGCATGGAAATGGGAGCAGGACTGAGAAGTTCCCATGGCACCGAGCTGCACAAACAGCAGGGGAGGGAGAGTATTTGGGAACAGCTATGAGGAGAGTGTTGACAAGATGTGAGGGCTCACTGACAAATCTGGGCCTCTTTCTCCTCTTTAACTGTAAGTAGAGAATCAGGCACAAAAGTTTCACGCTAATTAGTTGTTGTGGGTGTCCCTTGAGCACCCCAGATACCCATCCTTGCTCTGCCTCCCCCAGGAGGAATAATTATGAGGTCCCAGCAAAGGTCAGGTGTCTAGGATCAGTTCCAGAAGAAGGTAATCCATCCATTCTTTCTCACTGCAAACATTTCCCAAGTCTGCAGAGCCCTGGCTATAAGAAAGAGCCTAAGATTGGGATAGATGGGGAGTGGAAGGGGTAGTGGGGCAGGAGGGTTATATTGGGTTTCTCTTTGACCATTGAATCCTGATAAAGAGGTTTCTATCTAGAAATCTCTAGGTCAACATTCTTACCTTGATTGACAGCCTTTGGATTAAGGAAAAAAAAAACAGGAATTTATGAGAGATGATTAAAAACCATAAATCAGGGGCCATCCATAGCACTTATTCATTTGTTTTTTTTTTTTATAACCCTAACCTTAATCTTCAGGCCTCTAACTTCTTGACATTTTGGTCAGCTACGATTGGGCTGATTGATTCTAACAGGGTATTCAGACTGTTAGAAGATGTAAATGGAAGGGTCAAAAGTTCCCAGTCCTTACCCTAAGGTATGCCTGGTAAGGCCTCTTCAGTCCAAACACCATCTTCCCCCCTTCAGGGGGTTTAAACAACCAGACAATAGCACCTTGGGGTGGTTCCACTTGGGCAGGTCTTGGCAATGCCAGAGAGGTGATGGCTGTATTCCCTGGAGTGGGGTGGGGACCAGAGGCTGTAAGCAAGACAATGAACTGAGATGCTCCGTCTGTGTTGGTTCCGACTGACATCCTGTGTCTGACGTTAATTTCCAGACAATCAGGGAGTTTCTTATTCAAATGAATTCATTCAAAAGTACACCCACAGGTTCATTAGCACAGATTGTTTTTCCACTGCTCTTCTAAACGTGCTCCCACTACACCTGTCCTTGCCCACCCCTGACCACTCACTGCGGGCAATGATCCGGCCCTGCCATTTACCACCTGTTCTCCCTGTCTTCTCATTTTTGGCCTGTGTCTCTGAATGCTTCCCAGATTCTCTGCATTTCTCTCTACAGGCTCTCCCAGTGTTCCTAATTCTACATTCTGGACAATTCCTGACCTGCTGCTGTGGCTTTTTACGGGAATGCTGGATGTGGCCTGGCTAGGACACGGCTCCTGTCAGCCAACCAGCTGCTGGTCCCTTAACGGGGCTGAAGGCCTTTTCATTCTCAATCCTCAGTCTCCCTTCCCTTCAGAGACCTCAGGAGGTCCTCTGTAGCTTTGCCCTCATTTTATGATGGTGTGTTAGATCTGCAGAGGCATTGTCAGGCCAAATCCTCACCCTTTTCCTTCCCCCATACTAAGAAGAATTCTTTTTTCTTCGGAAAGAGCCCTCCTGGCTGCTTTTCTTTTCTCTTTCCTTACCTCAGTTCCTACCCACAGGAGTCCTGAAACATGTGTGTTGGGGGGCCTGGGAAAGGGCAGGTCTCTGGGGAATGGGCTCACAAGACCCTGTACTAAATGATCACCCTTCCTTGTTTAACTCTTTGGGCAGCTGAGGAGCCCCAAAGGTGGGAATGTGGTCCCCTTCCTGGCTTGTTTCTGTCATATCTAAAAGTTGCAGTTCTGCACCCCATGATGCCCAGGGCAGCAATCTCTTCCCAGGCACCAAGTAGGAATGAAGAGCCCTTCTTTCTTGCTAGTAACCATAATGGCTAATGTATGCAAACCACTTATTATGTGCCAAGTTTGGCTCAGCAATTTTATGTAATCTTTGCTCTGAAGCCATTCTGTGAGGTGGGATCTATTATTCTCCCCATTTTATAGATGAGGACACTGAGGTCAGAAATTGGCATAGCTCTCCACTACAAACTCAGCTCTAAGCCCATAGCTGAGTCGCTCGTCCTAGACCCAAGCTGAAATCAGCTATTCCTGCTCTGTGACTGCACTGCCAGCATCAGAGTCTTTGGGAAGCTGCATCAACTCCCTCAAGTGGAGGGCGCACTGAGTAAATCTCTGTTGACAGGCACTGCCAGTATAGCAGTGTCTTCTGCCCAGGCAGGCCAGTCCTTGCTCTCTGTGTGAAGGCTCCGGCTCCCTGTCTCTTTGGGCCATCCTCTGGTCTCCCACATTTGCATGTTGCAAGATGGTCACCTGTGTGTCTATTTATTTGGTGTGACTTATTTAGGTTCAGCTTTGAATGCCTGCCTTTCTTTCTTTCTTTCTTTCTTTCTTTCTTTCTTTCTTTCTTTCTTTCTTTCTTTCTTTCTTTCTTTCTTTCTTTCTTTCTTTCTTTCCTAAACAGAATGTGATTCAACCTTTCTGCCCCATCCTTTTTGGAGGCACAGCCCTTCTGTCCATGATTGACCACTTGGGGCTAAACACTTGGTCCCAGAGATGGGGACCCTGGGGCCGTCTCTCATTTTCATTCCCCTACAACGCTTGTTCTTTGTACTTTCGAAACCCCTTGGGCACACTCCCTCTTCCCACAGAATTGCAACTGTGTACCTTCTGCTGCCTCTCCAAGACCAGCAGTGCCTGGAACATAGTAGACAACCAATACATGTTTGTTGAATGAATGATTGCATGAATGAATGAAGCTTTTAATATGTAGAACCATGCCACTCTGACAGAACTGCTATTGTAATCCCCTTGAAAAGGAGCCACATGCTTAATTTCAGGATAGAAGGCTTGTGGCAACTACATTGTTTTGGTTTTTGTCTCTTTCCATAGTTTGTGGTTTAGCCCAGGCCCTTCCCAAACCTGTCAAACAGAAACCTCCACACTGATACTCATACACTAGCTAGGTAGCCCCCTGAGTATTGGGCTATTCTCACCCTGGCCCATCATTTCCATTTAGGGGCTCAGAAATAAGCTGATCTTTGTCCTTTTGTTTTGTTAGAGTCAGTGTGACATCACTGAGCTCATCTCGGTCATTGGGCAAGAGCAGTTGGGCGAGACACTGCGTCAGCTGCTATATTCTCGTGGAGATATAGAACTTCAATTTCCAGCTCTGGAGGGGAGATTAGGCCTTATCAAGATTGCCTGGCAGAGCGTGTGGTTTATGAACCCACCGCCTTATCACTAAGAAGAATGTAATCTTCCCTGAGAGAGGCTTTTAAAGATTTCTCTGTTAATACTTGCTTCATCATTTCAGAAAGTCTTTAGCCAGACCTGATCAGACAGTTATTTCTGGCTGGGTACAAATTCCATTTTCATAATATTGCTTGGCTCCCTGTTCCTTTCCCCTCCACACTATCCACCCCCCTAGCCTGACTCATCTCTTCTAGAACCTTCTCTGTCCTTCTCCAAACCACTGGGAGTGATTTACTAAGTGCATTTCCCAGCCAGCTCCCAGACGCTGGCTAGAAAGACTAATTTACAAGAACAGAATGTCTCCAAGTTATCACTGGGTCATGGTTCAAAATTCATTTTGGAATCAGCCACTGGAATTAACAATGTCTTTCTTGTCAGAACAATGGGGGAGTGGGGGGCTCAGGATACTCCTCTGAAGGCATTTTATCCATAATGAAGGTGAATTGTAACACAAATAAGGGGTCTAGGTACAAAATATTTGTGTGGTAGAGAAGAGGGCATGGAGGACTGGGATAAGAGGGGCAATGGAATTTCCCACCTCCTGTCATTATTAAGGCATTTCTAACCCTGGCCACAGTTTATAATAATGAGGTCTTACACATGCAGCCTAGTGTGACCTTAGGGCCAGAAACAATTGGAGATCAGGTATGATCTATGTTAAACAAATGTATACCAGCTCGATGTACCCACCAGAATGGCAAGTTACTCACAGCACTGTTGGCTATCAAGCTCTATGGATAAGCATGTTACTACCAGTGTATTTCCTCCTTAGAAGCGAATCTGCAAGGAAAGCTGGAGAGGGATCAGAAAGCTAGTGGAAGGCTTCACTTAGACTATGGCATCAAATGTCACAGGATGGAACAGGACATCTCGAAGCCCCACTCTTCTCTCCTCTGGCCACAGCACACATAACCAGAACTCACAGCTTGCTTCCTTCATTCCCCCTTTCCTAGACTTCCTGGCCCTTTGCCAGGCAAGTACTTGGTCTCACTGTAGAGATTTTTTCAGTCAGATTAAAGACAGAATTGGAAAGCTCGAGAGCCATTCTGATTCTTTAAAATTGGTGTTATATCATTCATTCTGTTCCAGTCCAACATGTGTGGATTTTGTAGTTTAACTAGAAGGAAACAATTTAATTTCTTTGTTATCAGGGATCACTACAATTTGAGTTTCCAACCCTCCCTCCCCAAACCGTATTCCAACTGTACCTTCAACTATAGACAGTGTCACCATTTATGTGCATGTATGGGAGGGAGAGTATAATCAGTCCATCTTATTTCATAACATCTTCAAAATTCAAGAATATTTGCTATCTCAAATCCTTTTCAGAAAGTAGCAGAAATATAAAGTAAAAAGGTACATGAGAAAACATAAAGAGTCACTGATTAACTTTTCATCCCTAATGAACACTCCCTTTCTCTTAGAGCAAATGTTCTCAGCTAGATGTTGAAAGGAAAAGTGGACAGACTAATTTACACTAATGGGTGAATGACTAGCCAACACCTCTAATAACATTCTGGGAGTTTCTTGTCTTTTTGTTTAATTGTTTCTAAAAAATTTTTTTGAGTTACAGTTGGCATATAATATTATGTTAGCTTCAGGCAACAACATAGTGATCAGACATTTATATAATTTACAAGTTGATCACCCTGATAAGTCTAGTACCCATTTGACACCGTACATTTGTATTACAATATTATTAATCATATTTCCTATACTATACTTTACATCCCCATGAGTTTTTTGTCTTTTAAAAGGGGATATACAGTGATGTGCATGCATCTTTAATCAGTAGAATTTCAGGCAGTGTAGGTGGCTATTTTGCAAAGCAGAAAAGTTCAGCGGGTATTGTGGGCAAGATTTCAGGTTGAGTTTGTTTTTTTGCTCTGGAGTTCAGCTTCCCATAGCTCGTTATAACATCTTCTATTCTTTATGAACACCAGTCTCAGAGATTCACAAGGCTCTGAGGTTTGTCACAAGAATTCCCATAGCAGTACTATCAGGGTCTCTAGTCGTGGGGGTAAGAGAGGGGCCAGGCTGCTCAGGAGAGAGTGAGGGCAGTTGTTGGCACATTCACACAATGGGAGACCCCTCTACAAGCTTAACCTGACCTTTCATCTGTCTCTGTTGTTCAAGTTTTCCATCTTTTTGCAAATGCCCCATTTCATTTCATTTTTTGGTATTGCTTTAAAAACAGCTTGGCACCTTGACAATTCAAGCATTTCCCTTGCAAGTTCCTGCAATCATTCATGTTTTATTTCCTCTCCTACCTGTTTCCTGTTTCACTTAACACTGACTCCCAGGATCCCACTGTATCAAGGTCTTCTTATTTCCTAGCAACTCATTTTGATGCTGACTTTGTTGGGTTAATCTCCTCCTCCTCCATTAGCTTCTGAATTTCTATCCCAGATTGAGAAGAACTCTTTTACCAGCTACATGAATCCCTAAGACATGTCTTACCCTCAGTCACCCGCTCCCATACTTCAACCCTCACTGATGGATACTGAGAGAGCCCCCACCTCCCCCAGGGCTGCTCCTGACCAAGAGGGAGAGGAATTGAACAGCATCTCTACAGGCTGACTGGTGACATCATGTGCCCTGTAGTCCCATCTGGACTGATCCCCAGCTCTGCATCTGGACTAGGAATAATGGTCCTTAGCCAGGGTAGGGCTGGGAAATTATGGAGGACAAGTTTTGGGTTTTTGTTTTTTAAATCTTCCCATTGTTTACTCTCACAGTACAAGCATTCCGCTGTGAGAGCTGGCTAGAATGACCTCTGAGGGTGTCTGCTGTCCTTTTGCTCTATAGAGCTTGGCCTATAGACAAAGAAAACCAGACAGGGACACCAATGCTAGGAACCATGGGGGTAAACCTAGGGATGTGCCTGATGAGAAACTTGCCACCTTGTTTCTGAGGGCTACTGATATTTCCTCAGTACTACTCTACTGCACTAAAGGCATTCTTTGTCATCAGTTTTCAAGAATCCCTATGACCTAGTTAAACATTTAATGCATTGGCCCACAAATAAGTAAAAAATTATTTTATTTGTATCTGAAAATTTAAGAAACCAATATTGTCAGTACCAAAAAGTTAAAAATCTTTCCACATGTGTGGTTACTGTCATCAAATCAGTTTGTAGAACTATTCAACAAGTACGGGGTGGGGCAAAAGTAGGTGTACTGTTGTTCATATGGAAAATAATACAAAAATTAATAAATAATAATACAAGGATAAACTCTGGGTTTCATATACTCACAACTGTAAACCTACTTTTGCCCACCCTGTACCGATTGAGTACCTACTATGTGTGGGACACTGTGGTGGCCTCATGGACGTTACAATAAGAAAGGTCCATGGCTGCTCTCATGGATCTTATGATGATCTTTAAGGGAAAAAAAATCATGGTATTCACTCCTGAAATGCGGAAGACTGAGCCTTCCCAGGGCTCGTGCCCTGTTGTATCTATCAGAGGCATGCATTTGGATTCTCATTTTATTTCTCCTACTAGATCGTAAACTCTGTGAGGGCATAAACGGTTTCATTTTGGTTTCCTTCTGCAGAGCCCTCTGCTGTGCTTCCTTAATGGCGGGCTCAGAGCTTCATTAATGCCCATTTCCCATGAGTATGATGGTTAATGTATACTGAGTGCTCATTGAATGTCACATGCCTAGCATTCATGACCTCATGTAGCCAAACAACAACCCTAAAAGGAAGCTGCTATTACGAACCCCATTTAATATTGCTGTTACATCAGTCTACATGGCAAAACGTGACCTGGCCCAGGCCTCAGCTCCTCCTGTCTGCCCCCTCCGCTCCCCTGCCTTCACCTTTGCTCACAGCTCTCGGCCACCCTGGCCTCTTCCTATTGCTTGGCCACACCAGGCATGCTCCCACTTCAGGGCCTTGCTCACCTGTCTGTCCAGACTGTTACCTGAGCCCTCTGCCAACCTACGTAGATCTCTGTCCAATGCTGTGTCTTCAGAGAGGTGTCCCTAACCGATCTAACACATTCCTCCTCCATTCACTGCCATCTCACCCTGCGCTATTTTTATTCATAACACTATTATCTGACATATTATGTATCTGTTGTTCCATTATTAATATGTTTGTTAATATCTGAATGCCAGTTTCACTTGAGATAAATGTTGTTTGTCTGGTATAGAGCTAGATCCCTAGGAACTACAACTAGGAAATGCCAGAGATTGGATTTGAACCCATATCCTCTGATACCAAAGCCCACATCCTTAACCGCTATGTGTATCTTTCATTTTCCTCCACTAAACTCTCAGAATCTCCACGACCATGACTATTTGTTTTATATATTGTAATGTAAATGCTTAAAGAGCCTGACATGTGGAGGATATTTTTATAAACATCAGACGAAAAATATCCAGTTGGCTAAAGGATGATGGTTTGAATAGGCAGAGAGATGCACGTTTTCAATTAGGACACAGTGTAGACAGAGGCACAAAGGCCTAAGGAACACTGGGATAGCCAAGTACCATTCAGCAGAGTCAAAATGCTTGCTTACCACCAGCGGCAGCTTGGGCAGTATGAAAAATAAAGTCTCTTGAGTATGTATAGTCACTGCCCATTCACTTTTAGTGGCTGGGGTCACTGTCCCATACTTTGCCTCACAGTGCACAAGCAAGTTTAAATGCCTGAAATGCTTTGCTGATCTTCCAAGATGTCATTACGATGAGATGGAGCCAGGGTAAAAATGAGGCTGTCTTGAGGACAAGCACAGATGGCACATTGATAGCACACTGCTATGGCCACAGGACTCAACGCTGGTCCCAAAAGCCCACCAGAGCAGATGCATGTTCAAGCTTACCGAGAGGGTTTGAGGTAGAAGACCCCAATAAATTTGGAGGGCTCTGAGCAACCAAGAAGATTTTGTTTTGTTACTGAAATGCAGAACTCTGGGCTTTCAATGGTTTGGTAGAAAGCCAAATGGTGGAATTGGAGAAGGGAGACAATGACCAAGTGCAGGGATGGGACTGAGTTTTGCACGACTAACCTCTTCTCAGTGTCTCCTCTAAAAGAGACACCCACGGGATGTGGGGAGGAGCTGCTTGCTGGACACGTGGGGAGAAGTGGATGTGTGTGGTGCAAGCAGTGGGCCTGGCAGCATGGAGATGCTCCACTCTCACCTCCCTTCAAGAAAAGTTGTGATGAAGTGAATCATTCATGGGCAGCCTCCCACTGTGCACCTTGGGATCTAAAGCTGCATTCATGCTGAGGCCTTGCCCTCCATCGATTGCTTCTAACCTGTAGCCAAGCACAGTAAGCAGACGAGATCCGGGCCGTGCCTGCCCGGTCTCGGACTCCTCTAATAGGCCATCTTTGTACTGGGCTCCTTGTTGACCTGGCTGAGATTTTATCAGTGTTTCACCGCACTGCGGACCTCGTCCTGACCAGCTCTCTGTTCCCCATCTCCTTGAACAGCTATCAGCCCTGCATAGGGGTCTGAAGGCTCTCCCGGCCCAGTCCTGCTCCTTCCCCTGCACCCTTCACAAACCTTTCCCTTCCGCATGTTCTATTCTGGGTGGGCCTGCTGCTCGGAGGACCTACAGTAGCACAGGAGGCCTCAGAAAATAGTAAATAAAGTTCCTCTTCTAAAAAAATAAAATAAAATAAGATAAAATAAAATAAATCCATCCACTGCTGGATGAAAAAGTCATTGAAGAAGGCTTTGAAATATCACTTTCTGGACATTTTCAGAAATGTAAGAAAACAAAAATAACTGTCATGGAGAAAATCTTTAGTCCAAAGCTATTTTTAAGTGTCTCCATAATGCCAAGTTCTGTTAACTTGTATGAAAGCACTTAGACTTGTCAAATCAAATCTGTGTCCTCTGCTGTGGTTTAAAAGTTTCCCTGCTGAGTGGCCAAGGGCAATAATTGAACTCGTGGTCCTGAATCTTGATTGGATGAGGACTGGCCCACAGCTTACCTCTCTCCAGTCTCTCTGGGATCGCAAGGGATCATCACTGTGAAAAGCATGAACAGGTTGCACTTCGTAGCTTGTGTTGCTGGGTGGACTGCAGAGCCCTCCGTACCCACCTTCTTGTTTCCAATCATCGCCCACCGGGTGAAGGCGAGTCTCTGCCAGCACCATATATTTTTTAAGAAATTGGATGATTTGCCACTTCTGCTTTATTAGGTGCTTTAAAGTAAAATATAATTGTAAACTGAATTGTTGCAACTGGACAGGCCAAAGCAAAAATGTGGCATCCCCCGCCTTTGATGGAAGAAATATAAAGTGGGCCATATGTAAAATGATTGAGAAAAAAAAAGGCTAAAAATAGATCAGACAGAGAAGAGAACTCTAGCTCTGTGACTGCAAGAGGCAGCAAGTGCTCTGTCTACCAGGACATCCTCTTGGGTCCATATCGTTTGAATAACTGACTTAAAGGGTAGTGAACCATGGTCATTTTCTTCTCTCAAATCAAGAAATGCAAAATGAAAATATTTATGACTCAGTTGAATCAACTCTTCTATCAAAACCTGAGCCATTCCATGAATGGAGGAAACCAGAAGACCAGGTTAAAATAGCCTTTGTTACAATAATGGCTGCAATTGCTGAGTGCGTTCAGCATGTCAGAAGCTTTTCATAAGCTACTCTCACCCTACGGGGCACTACAAGGTCGGTATAATTTGCCCCCTGTGCAGAGGAGATCACCAAGACACAGAGATGTCTTTCTTGGGCCATTCATCTTGGACAAGGCTGAGTGCAGGCAGGTCTGTGTATCTTTAGAGCTTATCCATCTGCTCACCTTCTCCTCTTCAAGTGAGAAGTGGGGCAGGGGCGGGGGCGGGGAGAGGACAGGGAGAGACAAGGGTAAGATAGTTTTCAGAGCGATGGCAGATCCTTGTAAGGAAAGGAAGTCAAACTGTGCACAGTGCGTTTCACAGTAACAGGAAAGAATGCGACCACACTGACACTTGTAGGGATACTGTGAGTTGGGAGGAGCATTTGTGGCGGGAGCATTGAAAGAACAAGCAGATGATTCGGTCCCTTCTGAACTCCTTGCACTTCATCTGAGTATCATCTGGACCACATCAGGATTCAAGAGCTGTTTGGAACTAATGAAAAAATGCATACCTCTATCAGAGCTTCACTGGCTTTTTTGCCTTATACCATAGGTATCTTTGTGTGCTTTGAATCTCCCCTCCTGGGCAGTGAGTTTCTGAATACCAATAATCTCTTGCTATTGATTTATGTAGCGCTTTATGGTCAGATTTTGTGTACACCATTTTACTCAGAGCAATTCTACGAGGTTTGAAAGGTTGGTATCCTTATTCTCATTTTGAGGACTTTCAGGCTCAGAAAGGTTACGTGATTCACTTAAAGCCATTTACTTGAAATGGATAAAGCTTGAACTTGAATTAAGGATTTCTAACTTCACATTTGTTTTCGTTCAAACATGCAGAGTTCCTCCTATGGGGAAGTTCCCCTTCTGATTCATCATCACAGTTTAACACAGGCAACCCCCACCAGGGGTGTCCAACCACGGCCGGCAGGCTGCATGCGGCCCAGGCTGGCTACAAATGGGACCCAACACAAAATCATAAATTTACTTAAAATGTTTTTGGTTTTTTTTTTTTTTTTTTTTTTTTGCTCATCAGTTTTCATTAGTGTTTGTGTATTTAATGTGTGTCCCAAGACAACTAACTCTTCTTCTTCCAGTGTGGCCCAGAGATGCCAAAAGTTTGGACACCCCTGCCTGCTTACTCACAGTAACGTTTCATAAGTATCTGTTGGATCATTTTTACGAATGAATGACTGAAGGAGAGAAAGAAAATAAAATTCCACAAAATGGCCTAAAGAGATATGCATTTGGGCAATTTGACTTTCAGATCTGGATGGAAGGTGTTCTAGGCAATTCTTCTGTCTTCTCACATTTCGTTTAAATAAATGTCCTCCTAGATGTCCTCCAAAAAGATGGCTTTACTGCATTTGCTAATTGAAAAAATGTTTGTATTTGGTCCTTTTAGAGGCCATAAATCTCTCTAATCGGTGCCTAATGGTTTTTGGGATGACTCTGAGCAAGTATCCCATTAATTGAAAGACGAATGTTGTCATCTGCCACAGAGATGTCTCATTATGTTTCATCAAATTCAAAACAGAGCCCTATTTGGAATTCTTTTATGAACAGTGTAATTACACCACATCCTATGGTGTTGGGAAGCAGCGCTCACAATTAGCATCTCTGCCGTGAGTGGGAAGTGATCCGTGCTAAATGGGAGCTGGGCCAGATGGGTCTTGCTAAGACCTTTTCCTGGCCCCCTTTGGTGCTATTAAATTAAGCTGTCCCTCTGTGTGCACAAAAAAAACATAAATCAATCTTTTACTTGTGTGTGTATTAAAGAAATGCATCCACTTCCATTAATTAAAAGTCAAGTGTTTCTGTTTACAGTGATGAGGGTAGAAGAGATGCTTATGCCAAAGAGTTCTGGAGCTGCAGATCCTGGTAAGGCATCACAGGCCTCAGCAGGCTGGGCAGCAAGGAACTTAGACATGAACCAGCCTGTCCCTGTCCTGGGAGGTAAGGGACACCATCCCAGCAAACCCAGGCCTCTATTTCCTCACTCCCGTCCTGGGAACATGGCTGGTAATCTCCATGGGTACACAGACTACAAGGTCCTTCCTGATGTGCAGGGGCTACCGATTTGCCCATCACCTGTAACAGAGTATACTTTTTCTTGGAGTCGCTAGTTTCCTCCTAACTATGATAGTTGTTTCTGATCTTCCTTTTCACTTCAATTCCTACCCACCCCACCTCCCATCCCCCAACATAGAAACAATCTTTTCAGTCACTCAATATTCTCTTATTCCTATCTTTCCCTTCTCAACCTGCAGTTGTTCCTAACTCGTGTGTCAATCATTTACACCTTAGTAAGAAGTTTAGCCAATGTATAGCTTCCCATATACATTATACTTTGTATATATGTGTATACGTAATATGGTATTTACCCCATATATGGTATATATAAACATAGATACATAAAATAAGCTTAGTTCTCATTATGAGGGTGAAGATTTTATGCCTGATTAGAAAACTTTTCAGACTTCTTTCTTATATATCAATTGTCCTTTTTCTGTCATAAAATGCTATAATAGATAAATTGGGGGAATTTTTAAAGAAAAAGTAAACAAATTTTACCTATAATCCTACCCTTTAGAAATAACCACTGGAAATATTTTAGTGTATTTTTCTTTCTCTTTTCCATTTATAAAATTATGAAATTTTTTTTGCTTACAAAATAGTATAGAGAACAATGAAATATTCATATGTACACATCCAGTTCAAGGAAAACATTAGATAAATAGTTTCCCTCCTTATTCACCAGAGCTACTAGGTACCCAAAATGTAGTGTTTGCTGTTGCATGCATTTCTTTATCCTTTACTACAACTATATGTATCTATAAATAAAATATGCTTTACATACTTACATACTTTAAGTTTCAAATAAGTGCTATTATACCATAGATCGCTTTTTTACTCATTCTTACATAAATTGTGGTTTTGCTCAAATAGTGTATTTTGAGGTATAACTATGGGAATGCCTGTAGATCTAGTCCATTCACTTTAGCTGCTGTATAATATCTACTGTAGGAATAAATACGCTGCAGTTGACTACCCCTTCTCCTGGTGATGGGCTTTCAGGTGACTTTTGTGTCTGTTTCTATCACACGTAGCGCACCAGCGAACATGGGCGTCATGCCTCCCAGCACACACGTGCACGCACTGTCTGAGGGGTAAAGCCTGGTTCCACCAACTGCGACCTGAGGGCACCAACAAGCATGGCAGCTGCGACCAAACCCCTTGAGGGGAAGGGGCAGTGCTCAAGGAAGGAGGGGCGCTTTTGCAGTGAAACCCCGAAATTGTCTTCTGATTTTTAGAATCCATAGCCCAGATAGTAGATAAGTGATTTTAAGCCTTAAGAAAAAATAACCTATAACAGAATAGATGTGAATTTACAAAGTAGTTAGGGATAAAATATGATTCAACAGTAAGAACTTAAACAGAATAAATACATCTCTTCCTTTCAGAGAATATTTTAATTATTAGGTTTTGTTCACATTTAAAGTAGGTTACTTATTTATTTTTTTAATGTTAAGTTTATGGCTGGACAAATAAACTATTTATGTCTGAGCTCTGACATACTGGTACAGTCTGTTCCTGCTTTTTGCCAAAATTTGGAAAAGGTATTATTGACATTTTGAAAATGTTTTAAATACAGAAACAAGGGCTGTGTCACACCCCCTCACCCCTTCTCTCAAGCCGGAGGAGGCGTTCCGCTTCAGGGAAATCAAGTCAATGCTTTTCAAGTGATCAAAATACCTCTGTTTAACACTGCCTGCGCGATGCTGTTAGGAAACCACAGAATCATCCTACCCTAGCGGTAGCTGGGGCAGACCGAGTGGCAATGGAAGGCTGTCAAAAGTTCACAGTCTTTAGCAAATACAAATTTTAATATTATTTGATGCAATTTTTTTCTTTTTTCTTACACCATTCTGGAACGGGCTGGGAAGGTGGGGAGGAAGGGTGAGCAGCCCGGCGGGAGCCAGTGGGAGCATCTCTCTCTGTTGCTCCCGCTGTGAAAGCAGCGCCCTGAGGGACTGTGCCCCTTCTCCTCTCTGTGTGCCCTTCTGATTGTCTGATCATTTCCATTTGTTAACATAATTTCTATGTAATTGTAATATGTACCGTTTTCTATTTTTATTTTGCATTGATCATAAGCAATTTAAAATGTTTCTATATAGTCTTTCTTGCTTTAAAGTTGTGCGATATTTTAACTTTTAAATTAAGCACAAGTTCATTTGACTTGATCACTGGATATTTTCCAATATTTTCCTATAAATGCCTTTTCTTTTTACATGTAGTTTCTTTTTTCTTTTTCTTCTTTTCAGTTGTTATTTTGGAACCATTTTCCAGGGTTAAAATTAAGAGCTCAAAGAATGTAAAGACTGTTGTATGTTTTTTGTCACATAACATTGTGAGAACTTCCAAAATATGTGAACAGCTTTATAGTTGTAGAGGTGATCCTTTTTAAGAGAAAATAAAACAGAATTTTGTGTTTTCAAGAAAAGAAAGGCAGGATAGGAGAGGTATTGAGAGAGATAGAAGACATGAAAAATAGCTTTAAAGATGCTTTACAAACAGGATGTAGATAGTCCTGAAACTGTGAGGTGAGATCAGAAGGGGCATTGAAAAACATAAAGAATACCTCTTTATGTTTTTTTAAAGGTTTTATTTATTTATTTTTAGAGAGAGGAAGAGAGGGAGAAAGAGAGGGAGAGAAACATCAGTGTGTGGTTGCCTCTCATGTGCCCCCTACTGGGGACCTGGCCACAACCCAGGCATGTGCCCTGACTGGGAATCCAACTGGTGACCCTTTGGCTCTCAGGCCAGCGCTCAGTCCACTGAGTCACACCAGCCAGGGTGTCTCTTCATCTTTCAACAGGAGATGCTCACACTATGAGGCTAGTCTATGAAAGAGGACAAATATCTCTCCCTTTTACTTCCAGGGCATTTCACATATTAGCCTATTGGTCATGGAGTTTTTCTAGCAGTGCTTTGCTACTTCAGTCCTCATACACATCCCATTTCTTCTTAATCACTTGGATGTGCCCTTGGTGAGTGTGTAGATAACTTTCCCATCAGAAGAATGTGAAATGAGCTTCACATGCCCAGCCTTTGGCAGAAGGTAGAACTCTGGATTGCTAAACGCTGGCGTTCATTTATTGAGCCATTTAATAAATGGGAAAAGGGATGTGCATGTCAGTTTTGGAAGAATCATTAGTTTCTCACAAGTGGATTTCATTTAAATTTAAAAAAAAAAACAACCCACAAATGTATTGCTATTGCAGTAGTGAGTTGACAGTCTCTTCCTTTGAAATTCTCCGGTTGTATTCAACAGTCAACTGTGTGTCCAGGTAGTCTTCTGTTGGAAGGTCCTTAAAGATAACCTCACCGTGACTGGGTGGGGAACATAGCCTGAATTCTTGCAGTCTGTAACAATTCCAAGATCCAGGGCATACTAGATTTCAAAAGCTACATTCAGATATTTGTGACTTAAAATATAATCTCCCATTGGAAAAAACTCTAATAATGACATCTCACTTTTTAATCATCTTATTGCTTTTAGATATTGTTCAGCTGTTCATTGAAAATGGATATGTGATTTCACTTGATCCTCACAACAATTTGGGGTAAAACATCGACATTACAGAAAGTGTGGAAAAAGACAGAGAAACTAAGTCAAGTTTTTCAAGTTAGTGGAGGAGCTGAGAGCAGCAAAGCCAGACCTCTCACCCGTGTCCTGGGACTCTAAGCCCAGTCTCTTTCCTCATCAACACTGTTGGCCCGCTGCCTGGCTCAACACATAAAAGGCTGTTTTACTTGCAATGATCACTACCACAATTTAGGAGAAGTATTTGCCTCCCCATTTCAGGATTTCAGGCACACTCAGATGGGCTGTGAGATGATCTGCGATCTAACAATGTGAAATGAGCTGTACTGAGCTTGTCTTTTGAGCCCATTCCCTCTTTCGCTGTCCCCCTGAGCCTCTTTGCCCTGGCGCATCTCCAAATACTAAATCAGATTGCCAGCGTTGTGGTTCAGGAGTTTGTATTTAAAAAAGAGTAAGAACCTAACACAAAAGAAAACAAAATGGAAAGGTAAACCAAGACTTAACAACATCATGCTGTCATTTCCCCCTAAGTTAACCTTTATGGTAATACCAAAACAATACATCAAGAAAAAAAAAAATGGAAGCAATTAGCTGATGCTAAAGTTTGCTTTGAAGAATGAACAAGCATGATAGGCTGGAATTACTGAGAAAGGAGAGCATCAGGGGGCTTTGCCTTCTGGGATTTTTGACCATGTGATGAAGAAGCCAGCTCCTTCCTTCTCCCAGCCCCTGCACCTTCCTCACGCACAGGCCTCAGGTGGCCCACACTCACCATGCTTGTCGTCATCGTCAGCCCCAACTTTTTCAGGAGACGGAAGTCTGACTGTGAACAGAGGAGGAGGGGTCAGACCTAAGAAGAACAATTTGGTTCCAAGCAACGTCAGAGAGACAATGACTTAAAAGATTTAAGAAAACACATGTACATGAGGGTGTGTGTGAAAGTAGGTGTTTACCCTCCGATACAATGTACGAAATATTACACAGGGTGAGGTGAATGTAGGTTTACAGTTGTTCGCATGGAAAATAATTCAATAATTAGTAAATAATAATACAAGAATAAACTGTTTCATGTTCTCCCAACTGTAAACCTACATTTGCCCCATCCTGTATATACAAATCTTTCTTCTTGAAAAATCTATATTCTAATCTTTTTAAATGTCATTCCTTTCCTCGCTTCTGAACCCACATGGCCTTCAGAAGCTTCTAAGTTTCCAAATTTCTCCGTTTTTAGGAGCAGCAGGGCCTTGGGGGGGACACAGAGCACAGGGAGCCGTTGTGTCGTATGTGGTCCGTAAAACACACGTTTTTAAGTATGAGGCAGAGTGGTCAAAGTCTTAGTGTTCCTAGACACTCCTGGTGTTGGCTATTGCCCCAGTATAATTTTTTTAAAGGTTCATTTTATTTTTATTCAAGACAGAGGGGGAGGGAGACAGACAGAGAAACACTGACATGAGAAACACCAAACGGCTGCCTCCAGCAGCCCTTCGGTTACTGGATGACACTCCAACCAACCCAGCCAGGCTGGCCAGCGCCCCAGCAGGATTATCAAGAGCTCCCCTCATAGATGTCCTGACTGGGTGATAAACTCTATGATCCCTCTATTTATAAGGCAAGATCCACTTGTATTTTAGTGTTGAAGGACAGTAACTTTACCTAGATGGCTTTGCATTCCTCTCTAAGACAAGAGAGTGCCCACAACCCAAACTTACCTTAGGTGGACTGAAGGGCTTTTAGGGAAGTGGGCCTGAGTTAGCGGTGAGTCCTCAGGCAAGAATGGATACTTGAGTGTTCCATGAAATGTGCCGCCCCAGGGCGGCCACTGACCTAACTGAGACGGAGTGTGTGTGTGTGTGTGTGTGTGTGTGCGCGCGCGCGCGAGCGCGCGCACAAATAAGACCCTAAGAAGGAAAGTGCAACTACACAGAGAAATGTTCTTTATTACCGGAATTGCCTCCTCCATCTGTTTGCACTAAAAAGGGAGGAAAGGAGAGAAAGGGGAGAGACAGAGAGAGAGGCAAGGGGAGGAGAGAGATGGATTGATTTAAAGCCACCAGCGAGTCCAGAGCCCTCTCTCCCCGGCCCCCAGCATGCACCTAAGTGAGAAACGTTCTGCTGAGAAGCCTGTCCTGGATGAGACAGCCTGTCTCCAAGCTGCTGTAGGAGCCCCTGTGACGTGGCAGTTTCTATAGAGACGAGTCTCTTTCCTAGGAAAGCTAGGTAAGCAGGATACACAAAACCCTAGTAACCGGTTGAAGGTTTTTTTTTTAAATAGGATTTTCTGAACTTGAATTCAAAAGGCCTCTTCCTGGGAAGGCAGCTTTGGGGCAGGAAAAGGTGGGTTTGTCTGCCTGGGGGCTGAGAATCTGGAAGGAAGAGTTGAAGGCTGTTGGTGGACTAGTGCAGTGACAGGGAGGAGGAGAGGTGCTGCTTGCTGTGCAGGCTGGCTGGTACAGCCAGAATCCATCTTCCAGCCTCTTGTATGGGGCCCACCACCACTGCCAGTTAATCCATGACATGACACCCTAGGAACAGAAGAAAACTGTGATTACTTTAGCAACCTCGTGGTGGTCTTCCCTCCCACCTGAGAAATGCCAGCTCCTTTGGGTAAGGAGAGGTCAAGAGCTCAGGGGTGCAAATCTGAGAGCTCTGGGACACCAGGAACCTGCTTACCTGACACAAAGTAAATTCTCCACTTAGTTGACATTTAGTTCCTGTCTCTTCTGGTCAAATTAGCATAAACATTCGTTTGTAATGGAAGTCCTTTCTTAATAAGGGATTGTATTTGACTGCGTGTAAAGAGACCCAACTGAGGACTTTAAATAAATAGGGGTTATGTTTCCCCTAACAAGAAGCCCAGGAGTGGGCAGTTTAGGGGGCTGCCAGCTCCACAGTGTCATCTGCGCCCTGGCCTTCCTCTGTTGCTGTGCCCGGCCCGGCCTGAATGTTTCATCCTAAAGGTCCCGCCATGGTATTACAAGATGGCTGATTCACCTCCACTCATCATTCCAGGCAGAATAAAGAAGCAGAAATTACAAAGGAAGATGTGGTGCCCACATCAAGAAGCAAGACCTTTCTCAGCGGATTTCTTGTTCTGTCTCAATGGTTAGGTAATGTGACTCCAACCCCACAGAAGGCTGGGATATGTGGTTTTTAATCTGAACAAATTGCCACTGTGAACAAGACAGTTGCTGCATTTTAAGGTCAAAGCTAAGAATAAGCACGAGCAAATATTGGGTTGGCCAAAAAGTCCTTATGGTTTTTCCACAAAGTAAGACACATTTTTCATTTTTACCAATAACTGTATTGATTTGGATATTTTGAGTATGTTGGCTATCCCCATGTGGTGTAACATTGATTTTCTCAATTAATGTTTCAATTTAATTGCTATTAACTTCAACTGGTCTACCTGACAGTGGAGCATTGTCCAGTGAGAAATCTCCAGCATGAAACTTCACAAACCACTTTTGACCTGTTTGATCAGTCACAGCACCTTCTCCATATGCTGCACAAATCTTTTTTTTTGCATTTCAGTTACATTTTTACCTTTCTTGAAATAATAAAGCCTAATATGCCGAAAATGTTGCATATTTTCTTCCATCTTCAATATTAAAATGGCTGCACAAAAATACACCAATTTTGATAAGTTTTTTTTTAAATGCATGCTGACATGACAGTGGTCACAACACAATCTAACAAAATTGTTTTGAATGAAGTTAAAGACAGCTAAGCGCTACTAGAACCATTTTATGGAAAAAAAAACAAATGAAATTTTTGGCCAACCCAATAGCTAGGGGCATCTGCTATACCTCCCTGATTATCTCTCCACCTACCACCTCCAGGCTAGCTGACTCCTCCCCATTATATGACCTCCTGTAGTGCTGTGCTGAAAAACATTTAACAACCAGCTCTGGGGCAGAAAACGGGGCTGATTAGTAATGTTTGCTGATTTCTGTGGTATAAATATACCTCCTTTAAGGCCATGTTCAAGCTACCAATGTGATGTCATTGAATGTAGAATTGGGAAGAAATACACAGCAGTACATCATTCTGGCTTTATGAAACCAAGAGCAAGATAGAACCTGTAGCCTTATTATCAGGCTGCAAGGGAACTCAATTATCAAAATGACATCAGGCAGAGTTCATGACTTGATTGATTAAAAACACTTACTCTTGGGCTCCTTTACCACTTTCAGAGACTAGGCTAAGGCTCTGAAAAGTACAGACATAGTTCCAGGTCCTGATGTAGAGCAAATAAAGTTCACATTTATTGTGAAGAGGTTGCTATCCAAGCCTGGGGTCTGAGCACGCATGGAATCCTTTAGGTAACTGCCTTTGGACTCCAGCTTTCAAGTGCTTAAAGAAGTGGGCAATACTTGGTTTTCACACGTTAGTAGACAACACTGTCCCTCTAGTGGCAGGGACTTGAATTGCAGGCCCAGTGCCTTGAAGGGACAAATCAGTTATGTCTTGCAAATCCAAATATTACAATAACTTACATTTTTAAAAGACTTGAAATTTCAAAAGTTTTTTCACATATACTTTCCTTTGAGTCTCACAACCATCTTGTGAAAAATAGCTTGCATTTCATTTTGCAGATGAGGATATCAAAGATTAGCTATTTTATTCAAGATCGTATAACTATTAGTAGGCCAAGGTCTCCTTGATAGGAAAACTCGAGAATTAAAGATTTTAGCAATAGTTATAGTTGGTAGGCTTAAGTGATTAATGCATGTGGAAAGCCGTTGTTCCAAGAACTGGAATACTCGATGTGACTCCAGGAGGTCGACAAGCAATCCAACCTCTGTGCCCCAGGGGGTCTGCAAGGGTATCACCCACAGAGTTCCACTGGAGGGACCTCTGTATGCAGATAAAGAATCGTTGATCAGGAGATAAAGAAATAGTAGGAAGATCTTGGTGAAGTGCAGCTCTTATTTAATTAAGCTTTTTCCCAAACCCCTTACCTACCTTTTTCTTTTCCTTAGAGGAAGGTCGGCCTGAGTTGAGATATACGAATGTTTTTGTGAGTACATGACCTGCTGTCTTCTCAGATCACCAACATCTGAATAAAACACTTCTGAAGATTCAATCCTTGTCTCTACTTATGGGTTCTGGCAGTGACAGGCAGCGTGAACGCCAACTTCTCCAGTTTCACCCTCACTTTCAATTTGAGTCTGTTTCTACATTATGCTGCTTTCCTCTTCTGAACATATGAATAAGCTTGTTTTGTGTCCTTTCCAGGTCTGAGAGTACCTACAATGTGACGATGAATATGACTGTCCTTTGTCCAGGCACTGTAAGGTCCCTGTTCTAAGTGACAGTTCAGGAAAAAGTGGCTTTGCAGGGGAATGTTTTCACCTTAGGAGATAAATAGTGAAAATTGCAGGTAGTATTGAAGAAAAGTAGAGGTTTCCTTCTGGAGAGCTCCTACCTTGGAAGCAGCTTCCTATTTGTCTCCTGAAAAGGACTGGAGTTGGATGGAAACGAAAGTTCCAAAGACCAGAAAATACTCCTGCTCCCGAAATTTCTCCCCTCTCTGTAAGTTGATGTGTGTTTGTCCTTTATAAGGTGAAATGTCTTTTATTTTGCAACTGGGGGATAAAGCTTACCATGGGAATGACTCTGGGAGAGAGAATACATGGGCTTGAATTTGTGCTCAGTTGGAAAAAATGGATTTCCTGACAGTCCTTTTGCTGGACTCTGGGGGAGGGAAGAGAGGAGATTCAGAATGCCATGTGGAAGCTGAAAGGGGACTCTGACCGCAGGACTTTCTTCTGAGAAGTAGACCAGCCACAGCTGTTACTCTCCCAGGCACCATCTCACCTTCACTCTTTCACCTTGACCTTGAGCTATTGATTCAGCTTCTCCTTCCAGGCAGAGCTTCAGACATTTATCGTGCCTGGCCTGACCCCAGGTTGAACTCTGCATCCAACTCTCAGCTCCCCCGACAGACTCATCTTCTTCTCTTTTATGACTCCTTGGAGGCCACTGAGGGATGGAAGTGGAGAGGAGGAAGGTGCTGTATGCTCCTTGCATCCTCTCATGCTTCCAGGGGTATATCTGAACCTTTTCTTGGATCTTAAAGAAAATAAGATATTGAATTAAAGGCCCTAGAAGGCCCCACTGGATTAACACAGAGCTGAAAGTACAATTTGCAAAGAATGAATATGAAAGTGAGCGTTCAGGGGAGTGTATGTGCGTGAGAATGAGAGCAGAGACAATTTTTGGCTATATTCCATTGCCTAAAAATAAAAGCTACTGTTTAAAAATGAAACAACAGGCCAAAATGGAGTCACTTTTGTTGAACCACAGTCACCAAACCAAAATTCAAGAACTAACCTAATTGCCATTTTAGCCTCTCCCAGGAATGGAATTTTAAACTAGTTTGGAATTTTTTATTTTTTGATCAATACTTGTGAGGTAATTTCCCTGGTAAATCCCCCTGCTTTCCCTAAGGGAAGGTGTTCTTGCCTGAATTAATCCACTCTTTTAACTTCTTAGCCCCTCTCTCTCTTCCCATCTTTTTCGTTACAACTCATCAGAACCATTCTAGTTGCCAAATGGAATGTGGCCTAATTCATTTAACAAAGCCAATTAGATCTTCAAACTTTACTCAATTGAATTTTGTTCTTTAGTTTAACACTACCAACAAGTATCCCCACATAGACACACATAAACACACACACACCCCACCGTGTGGGCTCCTTTCTGGATGGAGTTTCATCTCCTGCACTTTTTGCCATGGGCCTTGTCTTTCCCATGACACAAAATGGACTGGAGAAGAAAGTGACCTAACAGACACCCTGGGCCCCTTTTCTACTGGCTTGTCTAGTGCTCAGGGCTGTACCACTCTGGGCCTGGCACCTGCAGCAGGGCTCAGGGACCAGAGCAAGCTGGCCCAGCCAGCCTCTGAGAAGGAAAATGCTTCTGTAATGGGGAAGTGGATGGTACAGCATTTAAGATACTTTGCATAATAATAAGTTAATAGCTGTGCCTTTCTTGAACTGAGAGGGCTACTGCCCGGGCTGGAAGGTGTACATGACCTTAAGAGTATATAGTGACTTGTGACATAGCCAGGAGAGGTGGATGCCCACCCTGGATGTCCGTGTGGACAGGGAACTCTTGCCCTGACTAAAGATGGCAGCCAAAAGAAGGTAAAAGAAACTGGCAAAAGTTGCATGTCATTGGAGGGGTCGGATATGAGGTTACATAGGAAGTTCTGGGCCAAGTATTTAAAATGAGGATGGGCTGAAAGAGAGGAGGGAGTCCACCATTAGAAGTAACCATGAGAGCTGAAAGGGTGTAGGACAGGGTCCTGGTACATCACGAGGTCTGGTGTATAGGAAAGAGTCTGCTAAGAGGTCTGGTGTAGGAGAGGAAACTCACTGGGAAGCCTGCCTGAAGAAGACAGCAGCAGAGCTGATGGAGCCCTGTGGGGACCTGCCTAACCAAGCACAGATTTGTGGGAGATGCTTGGAACTGAACTGTGACTGGGAATGCTGACTTTTGCTTCTATGAAGGATGTATGGGGAAGTCACTCCCTTGGGAGGTATGCCTCTTTGAACTCCACCACGGTCCAGTGTAACATGGCACATGTTTCCTGGACTACTACATGGAGCCCGAGGAAGTGTGCCCCAGATCCTGAAGGAAAGAGCTGCTGCCAGATGATGGTGACTCCAAAACTCACAAGTGCACATTCCAGAGAGGATGGAGAGCTGTTTGCACAGCCAGCTTAAGAGCAGATAAGGAGATGGGGAACTTCTGGGCATGGTTTGGGCTTATAGCCTTTTGGAGAGCAAGAGAAGTGCTGGGTTTTATGGGAGAACAGGGCTCTCAGTCCCCTCAAGGTTGGAATCCTGTTAATAAATATGTGTTTCCTTCAACACTAATTGTTGGGTCACATGTCAAGGTGCTACATGGCCGAGCCCCCATTTGCTGGGTTACACTTCCTTACCATGGAGTTATTCTTCTCATTTTTATGTACATAGCAAACCACTGCCCTCAACTTTGGATGCAGTTGTTCTATTCCATGTGTGGAAGAAAAAGTGGTTCTATGGAAAGTAACCTCACAGGGTGATCTGATCATAAATTCCTAGCTGGGTAGGTCACAGTGGGCAGTCACACCCCAGGCATACAACTTGTTACTAAAAGATTTATCTTTACCTTAAGGAAGACCTGTCCATTGTTCTTGTGCATCTAGGTGAACATACCATTTTTTAAAAAAATTGATTATGCTATTATAGCTGTCCCAATTTTTCCCCCTTTGCCCCCCTCCACCTGATACTCCCCTTCCCTCTAGCAATCCCTGCCTTAGTTCATGTCTATGGGTCATGCATATAAGTTCTTTGGCTTCTCAATTTCCTATACTATTCTTAACATCTCCCTATTTATTTTGTACCTACTAATTATGCTTCCTAAACCTTGCACCTTTTCTCCCATTTTCCTCCTCCCCCTCTCAGCTGATAACCCTCATTTAGTTGTTGATAGTTGTGAATTTGTCACATTTTTAATGTCCATATTTTTATCTTTTTCTTCTTCTTAAGTAAGTCCTTTAAACATTTCCTATAATAATGGTCTGGTGGTGATGAACTCCTTTAGATTTACCTTGTCTGGGAAGTACTTTATCTGTCCAGCCATTCTAAATGATAGCTTTGCTGGACAGAGTAATCTAGGTTGTAGGTTCTGCTTTTCATCACTTTGAATACTTCTTGCCAGTCTCTTCTAGCCTGCAGAGTTTCTTTTGAGAAATCAGCTGATGGCCTTATGGAAACTCCTTTGTAGGTAACTCTCTCCCTTTTTTCTCACTGCTTTCAAAGTTCTCTCTTTTTCTTTAACCTTTGGCATTTTGATTATGATGCATCTTGGTGTGGTCTTCTTTGGATCCAAGTTGTTTGGGACTCTCTGAGCTTCCTGGACTTGTGTGTCTATTTCCTTTGCCAAATTAGGAAAGTTTTCTTTCACTATTTTTTAAAAAAATTTTTCAATTTCTTGCTCTTTTTCTTCTCCTCCTGGCATCCTTATGATTTGGATGTTGGTACATCTGGAGATATCCCAGAGGCTTCTTACTCATTTTTTTTTTGAATTCTTGTTTCTTCTTTTTGCTCTGGTTGAATGTTTATCTCTCCCATATGTTCCAAATCGTTGGTTTGAACCCAAGCTTCCTTCCCTTTTCTGTTGGTTTCCTGTGAATTACTCTTTATTTCGCTTAGTATAACCTTCATTTCTTCTATTTTTTTTTTTTTTGTCATACTCAAAGAATTCTCTGAGCATCCTTACGATGCTCAGAGAACTCTGCACCTGATAGATTGACTATCTCTGTTTCATGTAGTTTTCTGGGGTTTTGTTCTGTTCTTTCACTTGAGTCATATTTCTTTGTCTCCTCAATTTGGCAGCCTCCCTGTGTTTTTTTCTGTGTATTAGATACATCTGGTTTCACTCCATCTTAGTAGTGTGGCCTATGTTGAAAAGGCATCTGTAAACTGTGTGGGGTGGAGCCTTAGTTAATTACCGGGGCAGGGTACCCACTTCTCCACTTTGTGGCTGTGTGGGGAGGGCTCTGAGAGGGGACAATGCCACTGCCTGTCTTCTGGCAGTTTGTCTGGTGCTTGCCCTGTTTCCAGTCACTTCTCCACCTTCTCATATGCACCTGACACCCTTCCAGCTGCTGCCCCAGTGGTGAACCCTGGAGTGGGTGGGTTTGCACATGTTCTAAGACCATGCTGGCCCTTTAAGTAGTGAAAATCCATCAGTTTCTTCTGCTGCCCCAGTCCCCACTAGTTTTTACAGCAAGACATAATGGGAATCTATCTTCCCAGTTCAGGATTCCTGGGCAGTGTGGTCTGGCCTGGGACTGAGATCGCTTGCTCCCAAGGTGTCCCTCCCATCTGTCCTGCTGCCACTGCCTTTGTGCACCACACCACCTCTCCACCCATCTCCATGACTCCTCCCTCCCTACCCAACTGATTGAACGTGTCTGTAAATCCTTGGTTGTTGGACTTCCATACAAGTTGATTTTCTGACAGTTCGTTAATTTTGAGATCTGGTTGTAATTATGTCTATGGTTGGGAGAGGAGGTGAAGTGTGTCTACCTATGCCTCCATCTTGATCAAAAATCTGAATACAACTTTAAAATGCCCCCTTTCAGACCCCTTCTAAAATGTGAGACACATAATCTTATCTAGTTTGTAATCTAATCCTGGCCTTGGTTTCTTCCACCACCATGTAATCTTCCTTAGTTTCCTCCTTAATTTCAAATGCATAAAAGAAACTGTAAAACTGTATTTCCCGGAGCATTTTAGATCTTGTTCCTTGGCGTATGTCATCAGTTTGGCTGAAATAAACTCTTATAAAAAGAGTTTCTCCACAGGTTTGAACATTTTTAACATTGACACATGTAATTAGATCTTTTTCAACATCCAGCTGCCAAGCTGTAAATTCCCAGAAAAGACCTTGGGCAAAACTGTGCAGCTTGTCCTCAGCCTGGCTGCCTGCTTCTGCAGGAAATGGTCCCAGAGGGGAGAGGGGAGAACCTGGGCAGCCCTTCCCCTGAAGATGTAATCACTGGCCTAGTGCCCACTGCACCAAGGCCACTGCCAGGGCTGACCTGGGGGTGGAAGTATTGTGCATGTGTGTGTGTGTGTGTGTGTGTGTGTGTGTGTGTGTGTGTGTGTGTGTAGTGGGAGAGGGGCTTGTGATAGTCCTGTAGGACTTAAACTCCTTGAATCTGTATCTCTCACCTCCTATATCCTGGGACCAGCCCATAAGCTATGTGCTTTGGGGCAGTGCAGAAAGGGGAGAAGATGGTATAAAAGCATTTTGAAGGAAAAGAAAGATGTCATCAGTGGGTTGAATAGAAAGAGATAAGTTACTCTTCCAGTTAGAAGGGACACGAAATGGACGGGCTTGTGTCTGCAGCGAGGGAGCAGCAGCTCGTCAGGGCAGAGACGTCCTGACTGTGGTCCGGAATGGAGGGCTGGGGTTGGCTCTTTTGCTCAGAAGCAGGAATAAAATCTTGAAAACGTGCTTGATTCCATCCAATGCTTTTGCTGATTAAAGGCTTAGACGCTGACAGTTATTTAATTCCTGCTTCTACCAAACAGGCATAGTAAGTGCGAGGAACAAACACTTATCAACATTTAAAGGGAGCATGAGAGATTTGGTCTTGAATCCTGACACAGCAGGCATCAGGGTGGGGCTTATCCAGAAGACACTGGAGTACTGAGACATGACAGAGAATGGACAGCAAATAGGAGCCCTCAGGCAGAAGGTGAGAGATTTGGGAGCCAGCGGGCTGAGGTTAAAAGTAATGTCTGCAGCTGGGAGCTGCAAAAGAAAGATAAACACATCCCTGAAGCTCCCCCTGACCCAGGGATGGTTTCTGGGGAGGCCTGGTGAGAAGGGAGGGAAGAACAACCACAGGTAAAGGCAAAATGACCTTCAGGCCTGAATATCAACACCCCACTCCCTAGCTCAGGCCCATGGCTAAAGCTCCTCCCAGGAAGCTAATATCCTTCTGAGTGAGAGGCCAGTTTGTGGGAGGCACAGAAAAGAGTCTATCCCCCATTTAGCAGCCCAGCCCCTACTCTGATAAGCACAAAGCACAGAGACCTCCTCAGATAAGCACAAAACCCTGGTTGGATCAGGGCAATAATTTCTGAATCTGACCAACAAAACCAGAGGGAGTCCTAAGGGTCTCCACTGAGAAAAATAAGATCCTTCCTTTGCATCTAGTTATCCTTTATGCCAGGACACAGTGTTTCCTCCAGTAAGACAACCTAGAAACTTACCTTTAATAAAGACCATAAAATCAGAATGCAGCTGTGGACTCCCAAGCCCATCCTCCTCATTTCACAGAGGAGGAAGGAGGTCAAGGCCCCCTAGGTAGTGGCGGAGCTAGGAGTAGAGTCTAGGTTCCCTGGACCTGATCTGAGTCTCATGCACCTAACCCTGCTACCTCGGCTTCATGACCCTGAAGGAAGTCCTAGCCAATCCACCAGACACTGTGAACTGAGAATTTATTTTTGAATAAACCTTACTTTTTAGAGTGGTTTTAGGTTCACAGAAAAATTGAGCAGAAAGTACAGAGATTTCTCATCTGCTTCCTGTCCCCACACATGCACAGCTCCCCATTATCCACATCTCCCACCAGAGTGGCTTTTTTGTGACAGTTGATGAAGCCACACTGACACATCATAGTTGCCCCAAGTCTATAGTTTGCATTAGGGTTCATTCTTGGTGGTGTACATCCGAAGGGTTGGGACAAATGTATGAAGACATGTATCCACCATTATAGTACTTTGCAGAGTAGTTTCACTGCCCTAAAAATCCTCATGCAGGGTCCTCACAACAACCCCTGTGACAAGGAACCAATCACAAGGCTGAGTTGCTGTTAGTCTGGGATTCATCTCTGCTGCACCACTGGCTGGGTGCATTCCTTGGTGCTAGCACCTAGGATGGAAGTGTTTCAGACACACTGGCTCAGGAGCAGGATGCAGATACCTCAGACTGACGGGTAGGCCAAGGCTGGGCCACGCTGTGATGGAGAGTAGCCATTGTAAACAAAGTTTGCTCTTGGAAGCTCCCACTTCCAAGTCCACAGCACCTATGCATGTGCGGGCACCCCCACTCACACACACACCTTCTATTCCTTCCAGTGCAGTAACCTTCTCTGTCTTTTCTGAGGATTCTAGTGTGCTTTTGCACTATCTTCCATTCAACCCAAAAATGCTTCCAGGAAGGGATCCAACATCAATTATTTGCTAGTCAGTGTCAACTGAAGCCATTACGTTTTCTTCTCTGAGGGCCATAGTCCTTTCACCACAGTCCTCAGCTCTCCTTATATAATAAAACGTTTTCATCTTTCAGAAAGTTTAGGTACCTAAAAGCAGGTGGGAAGAAGGTCCTTTCCCGGGAATCACAACTTGTACCTGAGTCTTTGGCTCTGTATAGTGTAGACTCTGGCCTCCCTTCAGGCAGAGACAATGAGGAAGAGCAACATAGGATGAAGACAGATAAGGGGATTTGAACTAGAAATAGTCATTTGGAGCAAAAAGTAAAGCTTTATTTTTCAGAATATAAAGCAGGTAAGAATAGATCACTGGCTCTTGATGCTATGGTGCAGGTGTGCTGGTGTTAAAGGAAGAGCACCGGAGAGCACCGGGTTCTGGTCCTGGGTCTCTGCCAAAGGAGCTGAGTGACTTACAAAGTCTCTCTCCTTCTCTGAGCCTTGATTCTACTTCTCTATAATGTGTGGGTTGGAATTAAATGTTTTCTGCAGTTCCTTCCTGCCCCACGGTTCGACAGTTCTGTAGTTGAGAGGAAGAACTAAAAGCATAACCAGATGAATCCAGACTGTCAGGCTTCCCACATCCTTTGCCTTTGACAAAAGTGATTGAAGTGGCTTGAAGAAGCAAGCTGTTTTCACCAGACCTTGGCCTGCCCTATCCCAGGAAGAAGGTGCTGATTAATGCCCAGCAGACTGCAAATGCCACTGTGAGGAAGACCCCAGCTTCATTTTAAAAGAAAAGCACATCAATTTTTTGGAATAGTCATCTCTTAGCGTATGTAACTCTGGGCCAAACCAAGGAAACTTATGAGAGCTCAGCTTAATCTTATAAAAATTTTAAATCAAAAAGTGCTGCCCAGAAGGACCTGGCTATTTTGGTGGCTCCAAAAGGCAAAGACAAGGATAGTTACACTAGCATCAGATGCAACAGACAACACAAATCTAACAGCGGGGAAGTCTGGGCTGCTGTGTGTGCTGGAAAGCTCACTAGGTTTGGAACTGGAATTAAGACTCTTAAATAAAATTCTGGCTTTGATACCAATCTCAGGTGAACTTCATCACTATGGCAGGGACTATATCTGCCTTGCTGACTATTATAAACAGTGCCTGGCATAAAGTAGATGCTCAATAAGCATTTTTTGTATCAATGTTTTGCAATGTCATATAATCACCGGTCAGCTTTTCTGTCTTACTTGCTCTTTCACTTGACCCCTTCTTCAGTTTCCCTACCAGCACTTCCTACTCTAGGTCATCGTTATCTTTGCCTAGATTGCTGCAGTAGGCTCCCAGCATCCTCACCGACTCTGGTCTTACCTCAGTCTAATCCACCTCCACACTGCGGCCAGAGTAATCTTGCTGAAAGTCTGACCATGTTACTTCATGTTTAAAAATCAGTCTTCTAAATTGTGAAATTTGTTGGCATAAAATTGCTAATAATATACTCTGATTTTCTTTTAATGTCAGTGCTATCTTTACTTTTTAGCCCAACATGTGGTATTCAGTAAATGTTCCATAGGGTACTTGAAAAAATACGTTCTGACGTTGTTTGTTGCAATGTTCAATTAGGTCAAGTTGTCTAATCATGTTGTTCAAGCTTTTGTTTTCTTAATGTTTTTTCTTTGGTCCACTGGTTCTACCAGTTACAATAAAATCCTCATTTATGATTATGCATTTGTCTATTTCTCCTTTTAGTCTGTCAACTTTTACTTTACAATTTTCAAGCTGTTATTAAATCCATACAATTTAGAATTTTCCTGTTGAATTGACCCTTTTGTCATAATAAAAGTTTGCTTTCTCTCTTTTTTACTCTATTAATCTAGCTAGAGAGGTATTAATTTTATTCATCTTTTCAGCCAAATATACCCAGTAATACCTCTTGACTGAAGTCTTTTCTGTGTGAAATTGGTGTAGACACATCCGTCTTTGGGTTGCACAGTGCACCTTTACCATCATTTTACTTTGAATCTTTCCATGTCCTTGTGAAATAATAAGAAATATATGCCTGCCCTGGTTTCACCAGGTGGTGCCAACACCTGAGAATGACATTTCAAGACAGAAAAATTACAGACCAATCTTACATATGAGCATAGGTGCACAAATCTTAAACAACACTTTAATAAATTAAATTCATCAATATATTAGAACAATAATACATAATGGTTATATTCTAGGAACACAAGATTGATTAAACATTCAAAAGTCAATCAGTGTAATTTACTATATGGATAAAATAGAGGAAAAAATCATATAATCATCTCAGTGGATGTAGAAAAGCATTTGATAAAATTTAACATCTATTCTTGACAGAAATAAAATTGTCAACAAAGTAAGAACAAAAGGAAATGTTCTACAGCATACATTTCCTTGAAAGCAAATATGACATGCTTCCCCCTATATTCAGCAACAAGACAGAGATGTTCATTTATGCCACTATTGTTCCATATTATACTGGTGGCACAAGCCAGTACAGTAAGTTTAATAAAAAGGAGGTGTTCATAGCAGCACAGTTTACAATAGCCAAGTGTTGGAAGTAACCTAGGTGCCCATCAGTAAATGAATGGATCAAGAAACTATGGTACATTTACACAATGGAATTCTATGCAGCAGAAAGAAAGAAGGAGCTCCTACCCTTCGTGACAGCATGGATGGAACTGGAGAGCATTATGCTAAGTGGATTAACCAGGAGGTGAAAGACAAATACCATATGATTTAACCTTTAACAGGAACCTAATCAACAGAAAAAACAAACAAGCATAATATAACCAAAGACACTGAAATTGAGAACAAGAGAGGAAAGGGGTAGGAATTTCAAGGGAAATGGGGAAGGGTTTGGAGCAACAAGTATAAAAGACACATAGACAAAAGCTGGGGGGGGTGGAAATGGGAGGGAGCTGGGGAGGGCTGGGCGGTGGGCTAGGATGGGAGTAGAAGACAGAAAACTGTACAAGAACTACAATTAAAATAAAATTAAAAAATAAAATTTAAAAAAAGAGGTGTACAGATAGGAAAGGAAGAAATAAAACTAGCATTATTTATAGGTTACATGATTATATACATAAGTAATTCAAAAGAATCAATTGAAAAAGCATTAAAATGAATAAATAACATGATCTCTCTACATGAGGTCATTATTTAGAAATCACTCATATATACTAGAACAAACAATTAGAAATGTTTTTAAAAATTAATGCCATTTTACATTTAAAAACACTTAGGAATAAATCTAACATAAGATGCATAAGACCTCTATATGAAAATCTATAAAATATTTTTGAGAGAAATTTTTAAGTCCTCAAAAAATAGATGAATATACCAAGTTCATAGGGTGGAAGATTCAATATTGTTAAGATGTCGATTTTCCCCAAATTGATGTACAGATGAAATGCAATCTCAATCAAAATCCCAGCAGGCTCTTTAAAAATAGAAATTGCCAAAATTCTAAAATGTATATAGACACACTCAGAATAAAAAATAGTCAAAGCAATTTTGAAAACGAAGGAACCAATCTGGAGGACTCATGTTATTTGATTTTGAGACTTACTATAAAATTACAGCAATCAATTGTGTGGTATTGGCATAAGGATAGATAAATAGATCAGTGAGACATATTAGAGTCCATAAATAGACTACACATATATGGACAATTGATTTTTGACAATAGCTCCAAGAAAATTCAATAGAGAATTCCAACAAATTGTATGGAAACAACATGATATCTACATGGGAAAGAGAATACTATAACAGAAATTTGTTTGAAATAAGTCATAGATCTAAATGCAAAGGAGAAAACATAAAACTTCTAGAAGAAAAAATAAATATCTTCAACTTCATGGTTGAAGCAATAATTTCTTAAATAAGGCACAGAAAAAATACTGCAGGAAAAATTTTAAAACCTTATCTCAAAATTAAAACTCTATCTTTTGCTCTTCAAAAGACTGTATAAAGTCAGGGAAATAGCAAGTCACAGACTGGGAGAAAATATTTGCAACACATGTGTCTCACACAGGGCTTGTGTCCAGAATATATCAATAACTCCATAATAACAATATAAAGCAAACAATCCAATTTTTAAATGGGCAAATGCACACCTGTAAAAAAATGTAGATATTTAGCAAAAGATATATGAATGCCTAACAAAAAGATTCTCAACATCATTAATCATGGGGAAATGCAAATTAAAACCATGAAATATGACTTCTCGCCATCTGGAATGGCTGAAATGAAAAATTCAAGCAGTACCAGGTGTTGATGAGAATGTGCAGAAGCAGGGATTTTCTAATCTTTTTCTTTAAAATAATAGAATGATTGTTGCTGCTTCCTCAAGCCACTAAATTTTGGGGCATTATCTATAAAGAAATTTTATTTATTTATTTTTAGAGAGACAGGAAGGGAGGGACAAAGAGGGAGAGAAGCATTGACGTGTGAGAGATACACCCCTGGCTGTCTCTCACATGCCCCCAGCTAGGGACCTGGCCCACAACCCAGGCACATGACCTGGTCGGGAATTGAACCAGCAACCATTTGATTCACAGGCTGGCACTCAATCCACTGGGCCACACCAGCCAGAGCAGAAATTTCCAAAACGTTGCTGAAAGTATAAAACAGTAAACTACTTGGCAAACAACTTGGCAGTTATTACTAAAGTCAAACTTCTACATAACCTAGAACCTGAAACAATTCTACTCTTGGGCATTTGTCCAACAGAAATGAATGCATGTGCTCACCAAAGATATGTACAAGAATATTCATAACAGCTTTATGCATAATCGTGTCAAAAGCTGAACTCAGTTTAACTCTCTATTTTTGTTCTATTTTTTCTGTATTTTTTCCATTACCCTTTATCCCCTTATACCCCCCTCCCCACCACAATCACCACACTGCTGTCCATGCCCATGAGTCTTTTTCCTTTTTGTTCCATTCCTCCACTTCCTAACCGCCCCCCCAGCTGTCAGCCTGCTCTCTATCTATGAGTCTGTCTTTATTTTGCTTATTAGTTCAGTTTGTTCATCAGATTCCTCATATAAGTGAAATCATATGGAATTTGTCTTTCTCTGATTGGCTTATTTCACTTAACATAATGTTCTCCAGGTGCATCTTAACTGCCTATTGATAGGTGAATGGGTAAACAATTTCAGATATGTTCTTACAATGGAATATTCACAGCAGTAAAAAGGGACAAACTGGAGCAATAACAAGGATGACTCAAAGACAGAGTTGAACAAAAAAGCTAGCCTCAAAAGAGAACACACTGTATATTTCCATTTATATAAAGTTTAAAAGCTGGCAAAACTAACTGTTGGGGAGAGCTTTTAGAATAGTGGATACTTTAGGAAAGGAGTACTGATGGCTACAAGGCATGAGGAAGCCTCTGGAACTTGATCTGGGATGTGGCACATGGCCTATGCACACATCAACCTGAGTGGTACACTGATGGCTGGCAGCTCCCTGGGGATGCCGCCCTTTCTCTTAATAGCATAAGCTTGTCCCTCTGCCCAGAAACCCTGTCCTCTGTCTTCCCAGCTACTCTCACTCATCCTTCAGAACTCAATGTGGATACCATCAACTCTAGGAAGCTTTCCCCCAACACATACCCAAGGTTTGGGGTACCCCACATCAAATGTGTGAGTAGTCAGTTATTTATTTGTTCAAAAAGTCATCATGTTCGGGCTCCTTAAAATGTGCCAGGAAGCACCCCATCCTACAGAGCCTCACAGTCTGATAGAGACTTGGCAGAAAAATGCAGGCATGGGAGTACACTCCAAATTACCATCTGACCCACCCCAGGCCTATAGGGAGCAAGAGGGCTTTTAATGGCTCTTTCAAGAAGAAGAAATAATACCTGCAAAATAACTTCTTTAAAAAAATAACTTATTTTAACTTTTTTCAATTACTTATTAGCTGCACTGATCAATAAATGGGATCATTTTCTTTGAGTAATCTTTAAAATAATTGTATTTTCTTACTTTCCTACTTTTTAACATCATCCAGGAGAGGCAGTGATATTCAGTAATGGTGAGTTGTCCTACGGTTGTAACAGGGTTGTGTGCAATTTATAAGGCTGCCTGAGGGTTGAGGAAGGGGAGTGTAGGTGGGAACAGAGTCCAGGTCAAACTACCTCAGTTTGTACTCTGATTGACCTACAGCTTGGAGACCTGGCCAAGTACTTAAGACTCTAGGAGCCTCTATTTCTTCATTTGCAAAATTTGCACAATGACAGAGCCTACCTACTAGGGTTGCTATAAGGATTAAATGAGTCAGTGTACATAAAGGACTTAGAATGGTGGAGGACAGGCATGTAGTTAGCACTCAGTAAGTGTAGCCATTCTTACGTGGAATATATGGGAGGACAGGGCAACATTGCAGACATTTCTCCATTCATGATTTCCCTACACTTCCTTATCTCTTTTCTGAACTCCAGGCTCACATTTCTTACAGCCTAATGGATGTTATCACCTGACTGAAATGTGAATAGCTCAAATTCATCAGTAATCAATCCTGGATCCCCTTCTTGATTTTCTTGGCTAATTATCTATTGTCTAGACTAAAACATCTCAATGATATTTCTTTTCATCCTCTTCTATATCCAATTAGTCTACAAGTCTTGAAAATTTTCACAGGAGGAATTTCAGTCAAGATGGCGGCATAGGTAAACACGGCTCGCCTCCTCACACAACCACATCAAAATTACAACTAAAATATAGAACAGTCATCACTCAGAACCATCAGAAATCAAGTTGAATGGAAGTCTGACAACTGTAGAATTAAAGAAACTACATCCACCCACACTGGCAGAGATGTGGCACCTTGGAAGAGGATGGTCCCACATCTACATGTGGTGAATAAAAATTCAAGAGGGTTATCTCAGGAGCAAGGAGTCCCAGCCCCATGGGGCATGAACAATAGTGTTGGGATTGCCAGAGGGAGTTGGGGGTTACTGAGTGGAGGGAGACAAAGGGGGAAAATTTGGGATAATTGTAACAGCATAATCAATAAAATATAATTAAAAAAAAAAAGAAAATTCTCATAGCCATTTCTTCTTTTCCCCTAGTTCCACTGCCACTTCCTGAATGGCAGGCTAGATTGTCACACACTTGGCTTTCTTCCATAGCCTCTTAACTCACTCCCCTCTAATTCAGATTGTTCTTCCTAGAACATCCCTTAACCTCACAGCCTCTTGCTCAAAAATCTTCAGTGACACCTACTTGTCCTTGGGAATAAGTCAAAAGTCCACAGTCTAGCTTGCAATGCCCACCATAATCTGACCCAAAACCTACCACTTCCAGTCAATTTCTTTTATCTTCTGCACAAATTTTCTTAGTCAACTTGTCTACCCAGTGTATAGCCCTGACTGGTGAACAGGGCTGGAAATGGAACTAAGGCCCAAGGCCTATAAGGGGCCTCTTCCTCCTCTAGATTCAAGCTTAAAGCTTGACACCAGTTACTAACCTGAAGGGAATAAGGCAGAGAACCCAAATGCTCCCAACCAAAGAGAAATGAAAGCAAGCAAGATGGCTCCTCTCAGGCCAAAGCAATCCCTGGCCTTCCCATCCTGCCACGTGAGAAAAAAGGTAGAAGAGAGTGTCACACCCAAATTTTTCAATCAGCTTTAAAAAATTTCAGTGTTCTTGCCCAGCACCACAGCATGGTCCTGTCATCATCCTGAACCTGACCAATTGGATCTGTAACTCCTCTTGGGCGGAGAGAGAGAATAGGAGTTCTGGTGTCTCCCTTTACCTGCAGCCTAGACTTCGCAGTGTTTCTCACCTCTTTACTTTGCTCATCTCATTAACCTTGCTTTGAATATCCTGCCTGTTGAAATTCTGCTCATCCTTCAAGATTCAGAATTCTGCTTGCTGATCATCTTACTTCAAAGCTGTACTGTCTAAATTCTATCAGTATTGACTGTACTTCTGATTCAATACCTAGCATTTTCTGCCTTGTGTTATTAGTTATGTTTTCTTGGATATACACATTCACTCCTAATTGCACTGGCAATTCCTTAAGCTATAAACCATGTTCTTGTACAAGTCTAGGCTGTTAATTAAGATTCTCTGGTCTCATTTTTCACTCTACTACCAACTAGGCTTAATAAATATGTGTTGATGAGTCAAATGTTTTATGCAATAGACTTTGAGCTATAGATTTCAGTGTGAAAGAGATCTAAAGATATTGATCACATACAAGGAAGTTCATTGTTACCACAATTATAACAGCAAAATATTTTTAAAAAACCACGTGTCTATTAACAAGGTAATGGATAAATATAATCTCTTATACATCATGTGGAAAAGTATACAAAATAATAGCACACTAAATGTATTTGTATAAACATGGATAAATCTAAAAACACAATGCTCAATGAAAACAAGTTTTAGAACTTTATCATAACCTACCATGAATGTGAATTTTAAAAGCACAGATAAAATAACATAGTCTGTTCATGGATTTGTGAATAAAAATAAGCTGTAAAAGTATCACTCGAACTCATTCATATTCATATTCATTGGTTGAAAGACAGGATTGGTCAAACAGTTTTTGAACTATTATCTATAACTTTCATTTTGTCACATGAAGTTAAAACAACATGAGTTTGTTATGTTGTTTTTTGTCTTTTTCTATATTTTTAAACTTCTCAAAAAATGAACAGAAACAAACAAAAAGGTAACATTTGGTCCAGCTCCTATCCTCTGACTGGTACAATATAGTTCTTTATTTTTATTTTTTAATTAAATTTTTTATAGATTTTATTCATTTATCTTTAGAGGGGAAGGGAAGGAGAGAGGGAGAGAAAGATCAATGTATGGTTGCCTCTCTTGCCTCTTGCACGTCCCCCACTGGGAACTGTCCTGAAACCCAGGCATGTGCCCTGACTGGGAATCGAACCGCAATCCTTTGGTTCACAGGTTCACGCTCAATCCACTGAGCTACACCAGCCAGGGCTAGTTCTTTCTGTTGTGTGGACATAAGGATCAAGGGAGAGGAGTGGGCCTGGAGCCCAGCTGAGGCTTTGGCCAGACGTGGGAAGCATTGCTAATGAAGGTTTCCTAAGTCCTTCTAATCAGCTACTTTTCTTGTATGTGAAAAGTGAAGCGGTGAGGGTGGGGACATTTTTACTATTGCCTGCTTACAGTAGGTTATCAGATGCTGTTTTTAAACTTCCTATAGGGAGATGTCTCATTCTTTGTACCCCTTTTGGGTCAGGGCTGTTTCCAGCAAAAGTCTGTGTCTTGTACACTGCCTGTAACACTAATAATAACAAGAGTTAAATTTTCAAGAGCTTATTAGTGCTGGGCATTATGCTAAGGCTCCAGAATCTAACAATTCCCTTAGTCATGGAGCTGGCTCTCTTCTCTTACATAGAGCTTTGTGTCAGTAATAGACACTTCCATCTGCAAGTGTCATAAAACTCTACACCAACAATTAGTTCAACAATAAAGAAATGTATTATATCACATAACTTGGAATCTGGAGATCGATAGCCTTCAGGATTGATTTGAGCAGAGGCTCAACAGTATCAGCCAAGTCCTAAAGTTCCTATAATTTTTCTATCCTACTGTGTGCACACACCATTGGAAGAGTGCCATGGAGTTGGGGCTGCACACTTCCACATCTGTGCTCATTAGGAGAGATCCAAATTGGCTCGGACCTGCTCATTCTTAACAAATCTCTGTGGGGGAGATGGGGTTCTATGAACTCTTATGGCCTTCAGCTGCTAGGGCGGGATGGATCCTGGGTGCCACACCCAACCACGCCCGCCATAAATATGCTCACATTGACCATCACAAGGCTCCCACAAAGTAAATGCTGTTATATAATCTATGTTGCACAGATGGGAAAATAAGAGGCTAAGGGACCTACCAAGGTTACGTGGATGGTAGCACCATGCCCTCCATGACTATACTGCACTGCCTTCCCGTACCTTAAGGTGCATGCTTATCATAACTCACTAGTCAACCACACAGTCCTCCTGCCACTTAAGCCCTGAGGCGATGGTCAGTAGGTGGCCACATCCAGGCCTTTGCAGTTCCCTTTGTTCAGGGCCTGACTCCCCTTTTCCTTTTCACAGCACTGATGCTGTCTTTCCTGCAAGCTTGGCTCCAAGTGATAGATGGACCCATCACCTCCTTGATCCCTGTCATCTTTGGGAAGTCGGCTGCTGTTGTGTTTTTACTGCTATTAATCATTAAAAAAACAAATGATAGGAGCAAATAGAGACTAAGAACAGTGACAACATACTTGGAAAATTGACAAAGGCTCCAGAATCTAACAATTCACTTAGTCATGGAGCTGGCTCTCTTCCCGGTCAGTAGACCTGATGGCCTGTCCCACAGCAAGGGCAGAGAGCTTCTGGCAGCTTGTGTTTCCCAGTCTTGGGGGGACCTCTCAGGGCTCCTCTCAAGCTCACCTCCTCAAGATCATGTCCTCGAAGCATTCACCTGATGGCTTTGTCATCTTTCAAGATGTCCTTCCTAAAAGCCCCGTGGAAGTCCAGTTTTCCTAGATGGGGTTGCTGGTTCCCAGAGATGCTGGGCACCAACGTTCTGGGCCCCCAAGTCAGGCACACAGGTCAGAGTCCGCCAGTGTTCTTCACAAACCGCACAGGAAGTGAGGCTGTGCATACGGATATGCAGACAAGCAGCTGCTCAACGGATCTTGTTAAAATGCAGACAGTGATTTTTCAGTAGGTCTGGGGTAGGGACTCCAGAATCTTCCTTTCTAATAAGTTTTGGGGGTTGCTGATGTTTCCAGTGCATGGTCACACTGGGAAGGGTGGGGTGCAGATGATGCTAACTTTGCCTGAGGCTGTGGAAGGCAATGTGTTGCTGCCTTAGGGCTAAGGAATCAACATATCCTCCTGGGAGTTCCATAGGTAAAATGGTCATCCATTCCAGCCTGATCTGAGGTTTAGTCACCACAGGCTGCCAGAGATGTATAATCCCTGACCTCCTTGAGTCAGTAGGAGCCCCAAAGGGTGGGAGCTATAGGATGACAGATTTCCTCTCAATATGAAGGCTAAACCTAGAGTTTCTGATGCCTGGGCATAGTCAAGCTGGGCCCAGAAGATGCTTGCAGGGGGTCGAGGGGGGTGAAGACTGGGGACAGAGGGAAGGCACTGGTGGCTCTTCAGGTGCCCCTCACCTTGAGATCCCTTAAACCACAATTCAAGGATAGAAAGCAGTGATGAGCTGCCAGTTTACTGTCTTCTCACAGACCTCCCATTCAGCCAGATTGCTCGAAGTGATTTGTGTGGGAGACCCAGCATGTCATTCCTGCCCTGTGTGTTTTGCATTTGTATTGCTCTCCTCAAACTAAAGCCCTGCCTCCTCCTCTCAAGGGGCACAATGGGTTAATATCATCCATATAGTCTCAGAAGAGAGAGTGCGGTTTTAATGTGAGAAGGGAAATATTGACAGGTTTGTACAAGAGACATAATTAACTCCATGCTCTGGTGATCTGCCAACACATCTTTCCCTTCTTCCAACCCTTTAGCTCTTAAAGTCTTAAAAATCCTGCTTTAGCCTTTAAAGGCAAAAAATGGTTTGGCTGTAAGAAATATTCTAATCTTATGCCATTTAAATTTGGTATTGTCTTTAAAACATAATCCAGTACAGATGCTGTGGGTAAGAAAGCACCCTGCATGGCCACCAGCCCTGTGTCCCTGGCCTCACCTTCGGACAGACCAGCTCTCTCCAGTGCTGTCTGTCTCAGCAAAGGTCAAATATTAAAGTCAGAGAGCTCCAAAGTGCAAATACACACTATCGAAGCTACAACAGAGGCAGGAAGGGGACTCTGCGGGAAAAGCAATGCAAAGGCGAAGCTCTGAAGTCGGCCCGCTCCATTTGTATGCTTCACAGTATTTTTAATCCACCAGTGACAGAAGAGCTTGGTTAGGAGAGATATCTTTCTGATCCTCTCCCTGACAACGAAAATAGGGTGAGCACATTTGCATAACAGAAGAGAGGGACAGATTGCCACTCCAGAAGGACCCATAAGACACCTGTCAGAAATATTAAAAAGCAGGATAATCTCACAAAATGTGAAATGTTTCATATACTGGTTTTGAGATTGTTGATGGAAGGGCTGCGACAGAAATAAATAAAATGTGGGCCATGTCTGATTTATGAGCCCTCACCTGTGAATGACTTCAGGGTCCCAGAGGAATCCCTTTTTCCCACAGTCCTTTATCCCCTACTGAGAATACCACCAGGCAGGGAGCTCCTCTTAGGCAGGACAGAGAATCATGGAGTTACCAGAGCTCAGGGACAGCTCCCCTCCCCCAGGTGCCAGAGAACCCCAGTTCCCCTTCTCACCCACCTCACCCACCCCCAATCACCTAGCTCCCTCTCCTCGGGCTCAGGGAGACGTATTCCTGTTCTCAAATCACTCAGACCACATGAGACCATCGGCGTCTTCAGTAAAGAGAGCTGAAGCACTGCAATTAGGACCGTGCTCCAATTCAGCCCACTGGGAGTAAAACGACTCTCATGCTACCTGCTCATTACATTATTTCTTGAGAAATGCAACTCAGGTAAACAAACCAGTTTGGGGAGTGAGGCTCTATTGGCCATTTCACCCCAGAAAGGCAAAGTCACGTGTCTCCAAAGACTCTGACCTTAAGGAAATGGGGCAGGGAGGTGTGGGGCCGTGGGGAGCTGCTTGGACTCGGCCCAGGGGAAGCACACGCCACAGCGCTTTTTGTGCTGTGCAAGGCCCGTGGCCCTGGCTGCAGAGCAGCACAATGGGTTTGGGATTGAATTTCCTGTGCCCACACTCTGAGAGGGCACCGTTTACTATCCCCCGCAAGATGTTTCCGGCTAGAGAGACAAAGAATTGAAAAGAAGTTGGCAGGACTCAGGGGAAGGTAGAAGTGTAGGGGACCAGAGCTTTAATAAGGAGACGGCAAGTGAGGGGTCAAGCAGACCCTCCCCTGTGCCCTGTGGTGGTGAGGAGGAAGAGAAGCCTCCAGAGCCTGGGCTTGGGAGGCAGGAGCAGGGAACTGCCTGCCTGAGACTCAGGTGGAATTTTCCTCCCAGACAATAAAAATAGGTTGAGGTTTCTGTTGTTAGGGTTACTCATATTGATCTTCTATTGTTAGATTCACTCTCTCTCAACACACACAACACATACACACACATACATTAAATGAAGACATGTTAGACTAAGCCCAAAAGAAATAAAGCTGCTGAAATAAAGCTTCCAATCAACAGACTAGTCTGTTGATTGGAAGAAGGGAACTGCTACCCACAACCCTGTTCTCATGTCCATGGAAATTCTCTAACATCAGGGAGTGCACAAATCACCCGTGAAGCTTGATATAAATGTGCATCCCCAGTATGCAGCCACAGCCTTCAGCATTTTCTCTGTCTCTAAAACAGAGAAGAGTATATGCAAGGTCTCTTGAAGCAATAAGACCCGTGGGGAAAAGAATTCAAAAATGCATAGCTCCAATGTGCATCCATTTTCAATGGAGATGCTGAGATGCCACCCAGCCACTGGGGTTAGACAGTCACAGGAAGCCTGTAAGGCAACATGAAGTGACATTCCAAGTTGGAGGTCACAGTGTTGGACCCCTGGAATCACCACGGTGGGGTTAATGCTGTGTTGCTGCAGTGAGGGGGGACTCGAGCTCTGATTGGCTGGTGTGGTGACCTCTCAAGATCACAGATGAGCCAGGTCCAGTCACTGGTTGTTCAGATTTGGATGGGTCAACCTCAGGGTTTCTGCACATGAGCAAAAAACTTGTTTATTTTTATTTTAAAAAGCAGCATATGAGGTTTTACAGAACAAATACTTTGGAAATTTATGGCCCTTTATCACTCTTAGGCAGAAATTTCAAATCAGCTTCTTCATTTTTTAAAACAATGAGCCTAGAGGGACTCTCGATGCAAATGTAACCATTGGACCCTGAAATACCTTCTAGATGACATGGACACCTCCAACTGAAATATCAAATATAATGCGAGCTATATATGTAATTTTAAATTTTCTACTGGCTGTATTAAGAAAGTAAGAAGACAGAACTGATTTTAATAATATATTTTGTTTAACCCAATATATCCAAAATATCATTTCAACATGTAATCAGTATTTTAAAAATTACTAATGAAATACTTTACTTATTTTGTACTAAATCTTCAAGACTAGTGTGTAATTTACACCTCAGTTTAGACTAGCCACATTTAAGTGCTCAGTAGCCGCATGTGTCTGGCAGCTACTGTGCCAGACCAAATAGGTATGGACCAAGGGCCACCCTGGGACAGACAGAGGGCTGAGATGCCATCTGCTCAGCCCAGTGATGAGGAGCCATGAAGGAGAAGCTGGGAAGTGTTGATACATGCCTTACACCCAGCCCATAAAGAAATGTTACTAGCCCTTCCTTCAACATGTATACACAGTCCTGTCTCTTCTCACCACCTACACCGCGGCACCATGGTCTCACCTAGATCACTTCTTACTGGTCTCCCTGTTCCTACCATTGCTCCCTATAGTCTATTCTCAACACAACAGCCAGATTGATCCTATTAAAGTATAAATCAGATGATGCTATCTCTTCTCTTCAAAGCCCTTCAATGAATGAATGTCCATTTCACTCAGACTAAAAGCCAAAGATCCTTGAATGGACCATCAGGCCCTACCGGTTCTGCCTCCCCTGCCCCCAGTTACTTCTTCTACTTCCTCCCGCATGTGTTGCCCCTGCTACAGCCCCACTGGCCTCTCCACTATTCATCAAACATTCCCGTTCCCTCCCATCTTGGGGACACACTCCTGGTTCCGCTGCTGGGACATTCTTCCCTTAGGCACAAGACATCTCCAAGGCTAATTCCTTCACCTCCTTCAAGGTTTTGATTAACACCTTCTCTTAGACATTTGCCCTATGTAATAGTACAAATTGCCCACTTTCCATCATCCTGTCCCTCCCCTCCATACGGTGAGCCCCCCTTAGCTGACTCCACTCTATAATATACTTATTTTGTGTTTATTACTTATTATCTGCCACCTCCCCAAATGTACATTTCATAAAGGCAGGAATCATTATTTTGTTCGCTGCTACATCTGCAGTGCCTGGAATAGTGTCTGGCACATAGTAGGTGCTCAATAAATATTTATTAAATGAATGAATGAGTGAATAGGCACCAGCACATCAGCCCTCCATCAATGAAGACGGCTCTGTCCCACCCTCCCTGGCCATTGTCCTCATCTTCCCAGCACATTGCACAGGTTCTTGAAGGAACAGCCAGGGTCGGAGTTAAATAACCTTTCTCATTGAATGAACTCTCCTTTTGGAGCAAGGATTATTTACTGGTTTTCTTTTTGTTTTTTTAATCCTGGACTCTCTTGAGAAGTTGATGCCAACTATGAATGTTCTCCCCACAAAATCCATGGAGACACAATTTCAAGGAGTTCATAGGCTTCTGATGCAAATCTATTAGAGCCCAGGGAACTCACTTTCAGAATTCCGTCCCCAGAGGCTCCCCCCACTGTTTTTCTATCTGTATTTGAAATCAAATCTTTCTACTGCTCCAAAAATAGAAACCATATCCAGAAATAAATTATATAGCTCTAAAGCCTGAAGCAAACTTGAATGGTATAGTTCCCACCTCCAAACAGCACTGAGCTGTGTCTACTCTTCCTAGGAAATCTGCACTTTGTGGGGGAGGCAGTTCAACACCATGCATCTGGAAGATCTTCCTAACACTTCATCTAAATCACTCTTGTTTTAAGATTAACTTGCCCTCTCCAGTCATATCTCCTGGGAAAACAAAAACCGAAATGCTTATTTTAAAAACGGATTAGGATGCCCCTGTTCCTTCCTCCATCTCATCACACAAAATAAATAGGCTCTTTGGCCTATCATCCAAGCCAATACTCCCTGAAAATGCCTTTGCTCAGGAGGGTTGGAGCCCTGACTCAAGCCGGCCCAAGGACTCATCGGAAAGACCCAGAGGAGCAGGGCTGAGCCGGCCCAAGGACTCATCGGAAAGACCCAGAGGAGCAGGGCTGAGCCGGCCCAAGGACTCATCGGAAAGACCCAGAGGAGCAGGGCTGAAGGGAAACAGAAGGCCCTTAGGGGAGGAAGTCACGTTTTCCAGGCAACTCTCCTCCTTTGCCTAAAATGGGGCCTGTGGTTCCTGAGAAAGACACAAAGCAGGGGTTCTTCACACTCTTCCCCAAAGGCTGCAGCCCCATCCGCAATGCCTTCCCAGTCTCAGTTTGGGGACATAATGTGTTTTTATCTCAGGCAATCAGACGGTAATCTTCAAAAAGACCTTTTAATGGAATGAGATCAAAGTTAAGTTTAAATTTCAGTTAGTCATTGACTATAGCCGAAAAGCTTTCAAAGATCCTTTACGAAACAGATCCTCAGAACTCCTTTTCTGAAGCACCATTAGGTTGGAGAATAGTAAAGCTCCCTGGGCCAGAACTGAAACTGCCTCCGAGTTCCTGAAGTCAAAAGAAAGCACGGCCGTCTGCATCTTCCAAAAGCAAATTCTGTTCACCGGGCAACAAAAAGCAGGCCTGTTCAGGGGGTTCAGACAAAAAAATTGTTCTGTCGATATTTTTAGTTGCAATTTCAGTGTACTTATAAGAAATTGCCAACAGGGTTTGATGAACTATGAGACTTCCTGAAGGAACCAGAATTGCACAGTCAATGAAACGGAGGAAAAAGAGAATATATTTCCAAAGAACTCAGAGAGTGAACGAAAAGTGGAATCAACATATTGATTGTTCGCATCTGTCTTCTCTTTGCACTTGAGACTAGAGGTTATGGAAGCATGAGGTTTCAGAAAACCTTCAACGTTAGCGAGCCCCACAATTCCCTGTGGTGCGTCCATAGAGTCTGCTTGAGGTTCGTTCATCCTTTCTCTCCATGAACAACACACCACTGGTAGGAAATTCACTAGCTCCCAGAGACCCAATTCTACTAAAAGGGTACCACTGATTGGTATATGGTTAGATTGTTCCCTCCCTTGGCAGTACTCACAAAAATGTCTCCTCCCGGAAATATTAGAAAGGAGAAACTGACTACGAAGAACCAGCCTCATGCCCTGAATGAGTTAATTAAAGATATAAGGGCTTTGGGGACATCACACCTTTTTCACAGGAGGGACTGGCCTCTGGAGAGTTGTTGGAAAACTTGCCTTCTGGAACATACCCATTGACTGCTGGGAATGGAAATTCAAAGTGGGCAAGGGTGCTGGGAGAAAATGTCCTGGCTTGGGGCTTATGCACGGGCTTTTTTCCCTCCACACTTGAAGCTAGGCCTGTAAACGTGTCCAACTTCCTCCTTTTACACAAGGGGGGACCCTGAAGGATTATCCTTGAGTCTGCAGGCTGAACTGGTTGTTTGGTTTAGGGAATTTTAAGGAATCCTTCTTTGAGAAAAAGGTCAGTGACTTAATGCTTTTTGTGTATGTATTTGTGTACATACCAAGGCATGAAATAAAGAAGTCAGTCTTTCCTTTAAGCTATTGTAGTCCAATTTCTTGAGGTGTCAAAGATGTGAAGTTTACCAGTTTGACATGTATTATGAATTGGGTCTTTGTTAGAGTAAATGGAAATCTTACTTTCTTTGTAGCAAATACAAGGTGTGACTGTGTATTATATTTTGAGATCTGGATAAAAGTGGGAATTTTTCACACCATTTTTATAGAAGTATTGCTCAGTTTTAAACTTACTTCATGTTTAAATGAGTATTTTTCCCCCAAAGTAGAATAGAATCTTTAGCTCTCACCCATGAGTGCTGGGATAATCCAAGTTACTGAATTAACCAAAAAGAATACTCTTAGAGCTCTGGCCAGGAGTTCAGTTGGTCTCGCACACTGAAAAGTTGCAGGTTGGATCCCTGGTCATAGTAACATCCCTGGCACATAGGACCAGAATGTTACTCTCTCTCATTAATGTCTCTCTCTAAAAAATCAATTAAAATATTTTTAGGTGAGGATTTTTTTTTTTTTTTAAAGCAAACTGTTAGAGAAGGTGTGCCTGGTTTTACCTGAGGGCTGCCCCTCTCTGGAATCTGATTTTTGCACCTAAAAGTCACTAAGAACCAGGCCCTTATTTTGTGTTTTGTTTTTTTTTTTCTTGTCTTGGAAACAGACCTTTGTAACTTCACAAGACCAGGGCTGAGGGGGTTGGTTGAAGATCTTAGGAGAGCATGAAAAGAAGTTATTAGAACATCCTGAGAGCTGGAATGCAGTCTGAAATGAGATATTGAAAGTGGGCGTGTTGGAGGATTCCATGTGGTCTTCTGGAGAACCGGCAAGCAGTTTGGTGCTGGATGCTGCACGGACAAAGGCAGATGAGAAGGAAGATATGGAGAAGGAAATAGATTCAAGTGGTGGAAATCAGGTGGAAGAATCTGGATCTTTGCAACAATTTTTTTTAGCCCATGGATAAAAGAGATAGATAGGATCACATTTTAGATAAACCCTTATAATTTAAAATTTTTTTGGACATGAATATCTGTAGCATCATTATTCACAGTAGGTAAACAGTGAAAACAGTTCAAATGTCCATCAACTCATGGATGGATAAACAAATGTGGTATATCATACAATGGAATATTATTTGGCAATAAAAAGAAATGAGTATTGATACATGCTACAACATAGATGAGCCTCAAAAATTATACTCAGGGAAAGAAATCATATACATACTCTATAATTCCACTTATATAAAGTGTCCATAACAGACAAAACCTTAGAGACAGAAGTAGATTAGAAGTTGCCTAGGGCTGAGGTAGGAACGGGGAGTGACTGTAAATGGACACCAGACTTCCGTGGAGGGCAGTGGGAATGACATAAAATTAGATTGTAGTGATGGCTGCATAACTGGAACCTTACTGAAAATTACTGAATTGTAGATCTACAATGGGTGGTTTTATGGTGTGAAGATTATACTTCAACAAAGTTGTTAATTAAAACTGTAGTCTCATTATTATTATTATTATTATTTATATTTTGAAGGACTCTGTGCATGAGGTTATGTTCATTATAATGTTAAATTAATTCCTCGACTTTTCCTTACGGGAGAGGTTTCACCTTGCGTTTCACTGCAGGCAGCCAGAGCTGCGCTCAGATGCTGCTCACAAAAGTGACCAAGTGGACAGACACCTGGTTATCTCGAGTCAACTGGCCAGAGATCGGGAAGAGGGGTCATCTCCCCCAACGCTACCCCATCCCACCCTCATAAGAGCATTACCTCTTTCTTTGTCATCGTGAGCCCAGGACTATCCCTTGAAGCCCAGAGGGGCGTTGGTGGCATGATGGGTGTTAGAGATTGTGGGGCTTCAAGGATGAAGCACACTTAGCAGTGAAGCAGCGGAAAGAGTGCCTGCCCCTAGTGTGGTAGGAAATAGCATCAATAGTCATGCAGGCCTGGTATTAACAACAAGGAGGGATAATAACTCAGGCTGGAGGATGGCTTTCAGCTCCCCTCCACTGACATTATTCCTTCAAAGCAGGTGGTTTGAATTGCTATGAACGGCCTCATATTTACATAATGGCTTGCCTAGTTTTTTTTTTTGTTTTTTTTTTATTACTCCCAACAAATTCCTTTAGAATAACATTGTCATTTCCAGCAGACCCTTCCTCCTAGGAGCCTGTCCAAGCATATGCAAGGTTTGGGGTTTTGCTTCTTTAAAGCATAATACTGAGCCTCGTGCTGGTGTTACAAATCTTTCAACATCAACGGTTGAGACAAGGTCTCAGACAAGCTACAGTTAGAGACACCTCCTGTCCCTTCCATCATAGGTCATGGTGAGGACAGGGACTAAATGTGAGCAGGGTTCAATTTTGTAGCTTTTAAGATCTTCATGAAGTCTGCATGGTCTGATTTGGGCTAGAACCAGAGGATGGGTCTTTTTAATTTTCAAACCGACAGTACTATCCTAGCATGACACTAGCAGTGTCAGTACTGCCTCAAGTTAGCCTGGGATTCCTGAGAACCACACTGCACGAGCAGGTAGGCATAAAAAATAATTTCTGTCATGATTTCACTCATTGATCCTATGTCCGTCCTCTGGGGCTGGACAGAATCAAAGTCTTCTTCAACACGACAGCCCTTCATACAGATCAAGACATCTATCAAACACAGTTCTTCTAAAACCTCTTTAATCCGGGCTAAACATCCGTGGTACATCAGATATTCCTCAGAAGACAGGAATCTTCAGTCTCGGCTGGAAGAACTTTGTTAGTGTCTCTCTTACAGTGCGCTGCTGGCTCTAGGTTCTGATCTGACCAGAGGTGAACGTGGTGTGACTATCACCCTCTTCACCAATGACCGTGACAGTTATTTGTGGGAAATAAAAGCAGTGATTTTGACTAAAATCAAGACCGGGTCTACCTATTCCTGATGTCATCCTCAAGCCTCTTTCACTTGAAAGCTTGCAAAGGTGAAAAGATGATTCATTGAAGATGACTAACCTCATACTACGAAAAAGGAAGCGCACGTAGTTTCGCTCAGAAATTTACTAAGCATAATTGTGTCTAATGGCAAGTAACAAGTCATTCGTCTCAGATGTTAAGTGTAACCGTTTTCCACGAGGGAATCGCTGCAAGCCTTCCCTGGGGTGAGCGAGGAAGCAGCCTGCGCCCCAGTCCTTTCATCATCCTGCGTCTGCATCACCCGCCCTCCTGGGCACACCTCTGCAGGTCTGGAGCACCAGTCTGAGCTGTTGTGGCAGCTTTAATTAAACAATCATCATGTCTGTGATTGCTTCACGGTTAGTCCTTAAGTCCAACCTTCAGGAACTGTGTTTCTAAACATGTTTGGGTTCCTTTAATAAGCACTCCACCCCGGCTACATTCTCCGTGATGAGCAAGCACGCTGCCCATCCTGGGAGCTGTAGCCATGGGGATGACTTTGAGAGGGCAGAGGGGAGGAGCTTGCTGGGGCAGCCTTTCCCCTTGCAGGAGCCTCCAGGTGTCCACAGGAGGAATAAATCAATGCCAGCAGCAGGTTTTCTTCTAAAATGTATTCCATATTGAATACATATGAAAAATGCTAAGTGTATTTATATAGCTGTTCCTATGACAATGTGATAATCAACCTTTAGGAAGTGGTCTTTCATACCCAAGACTGTGAAGAAATCACCAATGTGAGAGTACCTGACTGCCAATCTTACCAGCACTGCCCAGGCGGACGTTGCTTGAACACGTGTCACCGGGGCCCCTCGTCTCTTCCATTACATTTAACAGACATTTGTAATGTGCAATAGTTAGGAAGGCTTTTAATACCAAGAAGTAGAAAACTCAGTTGGTTAACAGTGCCTGACGCAATTAAAAATTGGGCTTTCTTACACAATCAGTAAGTCCTCAAGAGGTAGGCAGTGGCAGGTTTGGTTCGGCTGCGCAGGGACCAGACCAAGGACCTGGGTCTTTCTGGTTTTCTGCTCAGGCGTCTTTGGCATGTTGTCTCATGGTCACAAGACAGAGGTTGCCTTTCCAGGCAACACATTCACATAAGAAGCAAGAGAAGGGAGACAGGGCACAGCTCCAGGAAGCTTTTCCTCTTGTGTCTGTCCTCTTATCTGAAAATAAAATCTGTGCTAACCCTTTCAGCACACTTCATTCATAGATCTCATTGGTGAAAATTGGGTTGCTGGCTGCAGTGAGGTTGGGAGGGTGAGCATCTGAGAAAATGGAAGGATTACAATAACTGATTTAAAGAACTTGTGATCTAACAGCAGAAGCAGAAATCAAGAAAAAAATCCCATTTGATATAGCAAAAAGAAAAATAAAATACCTAGGAATAAACCTAACCAAAGACATAAGGGATCTGTATGCAGAAAACTACACAACATTGAAGAAAGAAATCAAGGAAGACACAAACAAATGGAAACATATACCGTG